>JAJOOO010000298.1:0-130292 GCA_029582685.1 Solanum piurae | reverse complement strand
GCACCGTGGTTCCACACTTGGTCAGATTTCCCTGATTTGCCTCCATGCCTTGGCTGCTGATCTACGGTCACCATCTACGGAGCGTCAATAGACCTACGGTCCGTAGATCACTCCGTAGATGCCCTTTTCTGCATCCCTTTCAGCTGTCTCTTTACTTCTGCGCCTGAACATCTTTCCTGCAAAATATGATAAAAACACATAAAAACCAATACAAAAAGGCCCTAGACACACACAACTTGTAAGTGAAATGTATTAGAAATACCGTAAACTCACGGTATATCAGACGCCATATTTCTCAAATAACACCTTCAACAACTTATTACAAAAGTGGGAACCTCCATCGCTGATAATCGCCCTAGGTGTACCAAATCTGGAGAAGATATTCTTTTTCAAGAATGCGGTGACACTTTTACCTTCATTGTCGGGAAGCGCAATTGCTTCCACCCATTTCGACACATAATCAACCGCAACAAGAATATGCTTCAGCCCATGTGAACTCACAAATCGACCCATAAAATCAATGCTCCATACATCAAACAACTCGATCACCAATATAGGATTCATAAGAAGCTCTTGCCTATTTGAAATTCCTCCTTCTCTTTGGCAACAGTCACAAGACTTGGCGAAATCATGAGCATCTTGGTGGATGGTAGGCCAGTAATACCCACACTACAAAAATTTTTGTGCAATCCGAATACCACTATGATACCCACCAACAGGCGATGAATGCCACGCCTCTAGTATACTCAACATCTCAACCTCGGGCACACAGCGATGAATAATCCCATCAGCACAATTACGATACAAGTAAGGCTCATCCCAAAAGAACTTCTTCATATCATGCATAAACTTTTTCCTTTGGTAAAAAGACAAACCCGATGGCACCAAATGACTTGCCAAGTAGTTAGCAAAGTCTGTGAACCAAGGAATAAGATCATGAGAAGCAGCCAATACCTCTTCATCTGGAAAAGCATCATTAATTTCAGTCCTATCACCAAGTTTGAAAATAGCTTCTTTTTCCAATCTGGATAAGTGATCGGCAACCTGATTTTTTGTCCCCTTTCAATCTTTCACCATACAATCAAACTCTTGCAGTAACAACACATATCTAATCAACCTCGGTTATGCATCCTTCTTAGCCATCAAATACCTTCATGTAGAATGGTCAGTATGCACAATGACCTTAGTACCAAGCAAGTAGGATCGAACTTTCTTGAATGCGACAACCACTGCAAGAAGATCCTGTTCAGTCATTGTATAGTTCTTTTGAGCCACATTTAGAGCTTTGCTAGCATAGTAAATAAGATGAATCTTCTCTCGCCTCTGTCCCAATACCACACCAACCGCCACTTCACTCGCATCACACATAACTTCAAATGGTTGCCCCCAATCCGGTGAAATAATGATAGGTCCGGACTCTAACTTTTCTTTCAACTCTCCAAATGCTCTCAAACATGCATCATCGAACTCAAACCGACATTTTTTTCGAGCAATTTGCACAATTGGTGTGAAATTTTGGAGAAATCTTTGATAAATCTCCTATAGAACCCTGGTTACCCAAAAAGACTTTTAACACCTTTTACAGAGATAGGTAGAGGAAGCTTTTCTATCACCTCAACTTTCGCTCTATCAACCTCAATACCCTTCTCAAAGATCGGATGACCCAGAACCATCCCTTCTTTCACCATAAAGTGGCATTTCTCCCAATTAATCACAAGATTGCACTCTTAACACTGTTTAAGCACCCGGCCAAATGATCCAGACAATGATCAAAAGAGTCACCTACCACAGAAAAATCATCCATAAATACCTCAATAGATTCATCCACCATATCAGAAAAGATCAACATCATACAACACTGGAAGGTCGCTGGAGCATTACACAACCCAAATGGCATTCGTTTGAAGCCAAAAATCCCATAAGGGCAAGTGAAGGTGGTCTTCTCTTGGTATTCCGGAGCTATAGAAATCTGATTGTAGCCCGAATAACCATCAGGGAAACAATACCAACCCTTACCCGCAAGTCGGTCCAACAACTGATCCATGAACGGCATAGGAAAGTGGTCCTTTTCCATCCAAGCATTTAATTTCCGGTAGTCCATGCAGACTCTACATCCAGTCACGGGCCGCATCGGAACAAACTCATTTCTCTCATTAGGTACCATAGTAATCCCACCTTTCTTGGGCACACTGAACAGGACACACCCAACTACTATCGGCGATTGGATAAATAACTCCAGCATCCAACCACTTGATGATTTCCTTCTTAACTACCTCTTGCATAGGCGGATTTAGTCTTATCTGGTGCTCAATACTAGGCTTGTGATCCAGCATGAGTTGAATTTTATGAGAATAAATACAAGGAGGAATCCCAATAATGTCCGCAATAGTCTGCCCAATAGACCGCTTGAATCTCTTCAACACGGACACCAATGCCTCAACTTGTGTCAAATTCAAATCTGTCGCAATGATGACCGGTAAAGTACCATCTCCCCAAGAATACATACCTCAAATGTGATGGTAGAGCCTTAAGCTCCAATTTTGGGGCCTCTTCCACAGATAGTCTTGTAGGTAGAGAGTCACGATTCTTCATGTATAACTTCAATCTCTTTGGTTTGGAATGGAATTCAAACCTATCAAACGCGGCGACCAATTCATCATAGTCCTCAATACCATCACCCTCAAAATTCATCATTACCGCTGCTAGTGCATCAACACCCAACCTTTCTTCAATAGACACCTTAGAACCACTCTTTACAATATGATTCACCACTGATACCGATTTGAGCTCACCACTCTACTTCATGGATCTACAAATATTGAAATTTACCTCTTCATTGTTCAATCAGAACTTCATCTGCCCTTTCTACATATCTACCAAGGCGCGCCCAGTGGCTAGGAATGGTCTCCCAAGGATAATGAGAACCTCAAAGTCAACCTCACAATCAAGTATCAAAAAATCCGTTGGAAAGATAAAAGACTCTACCTTCACTAGTACATCTTGGAGCACACAAATGGGCTTCTTCACATTTCTATCAGCCATAAGCAGTCGCATCGCAGTCGGTTTTGGATCCCCCAAATGCAACTCCTTGTAAATGGACAATGGCATCAGATTGATACTAGCACCCAAATCGCACAACGCCTTTGCAAAACGTAGCAACCCAACGGTACAAGGAATAGTGAAAACACCAGGATCCTCCTTCTTCTACACAAGGGACCTTGTAGCAATAGCACTACAATGTTGCATTTTATCACCATCTTCAAAACTCACGGCCCGCTTATAAGTTACCAAATCCTTCATAAACTTCGCATACCCAGGCATTTGCTCCAAAGCTTCTATCAATGGCACATTGATGGAAAGTTACTTCAACTGTCACGACCCAGGGGTACCTCCTAGATGTAACAGGCATACTTGACCCCGAAGGGGTCGCATACAAGCCCTTAGCATAGTCATAACATAAGATCATAGAAAATACGATAAATTTAAAAACTTTCTTTCAACAAACAATCAAAAAGCATTTCATAAAAGCGGGAGTCTTTACTAAGTCTATGTCTCAATCCCTCTATGAATAACGGGAATAAAAGTCTTGGGACGCAGCCCATAATAAGTCAAAAACATAGGAAATGACATAAAAGAATATAGTGGGTTTGTCCTCGATACTATGAGGACTCACCAATTCTTCAAGTCTTCAAATGCCTTAGAAACCTACCTTCCAAAGCAACTCAATATCCAACACCCTACATTTGAATAGAATATAGGCAATATGTGTTAGTACAAAATGTACCGAGTATGAAAGCTAACACAACATCATAAGAGCATCTCAAATGGTTAGTCAACATAAGACATAAGCATAAGTGATAATAACATGATCATAACACAATTAACATAGCCATAGAATAATTATCAACACAAGTATCATATAAACATAATTCAACATAAGATATATTTAATGAACATAGGAGATACATCAAGTTCATGGCATAGTCTTTACTTAGACTTTCATGGTTACATACTTCGACCTTCAGTCCTACACATTGCAAGAGAACCACTTCACAAGCCACCTCCAAGTATACTTGTGCAATGCAAGGATAGCATCCCATACTACCATCCAAGCTAAGTACCTCTCTTTGGTCATTCTTGGGCATAGTCCACCTTCACATTCAAGACTTAGGTCTTCATGTCATCTTAATTATAATCTATGTACATGGTAAACTATTAAGCTTCTCTATGCCATAAGGGGACCATAGTTCTAAGTAACCCCAAGACACACATGTGCAATGTATGAAAGGCATCCCATACTACCCTTCACACTAAGCATAGCCTTGAAGCCATCCTAGTCATATTCACCCTACTTTGTCCTCATTATTAGCTTAACTCTCATAACTAAAGAGATTTCTCATCTTTAGTCAATCATAACTAAGAAAGGAAACTCTAGCAGAATCCTATCTCAAGACTTCTTTTAGTGACCCTAAGTCATACTTGTGCAATACAATCATAGCATCCCATAAGACTAATCATGTTAAGTATTACTTTTAGGTCCTCTTACTATTCTTCTTGGTTTGGAACCTAGTTCCTCTCTTTAACTTTAGAACACTATGAAGTACTCTCTTAAGAACATCTAAGTTCATCACTAGCTTGAACCCTATGAGATACCACTTTTAGCATATATTTGTTCATCATCAACATGGACCCTATGAGATACTATCTTAAGTATGTCTAAGTCCATTCATGCTCTTGAACACTACGAGGTACTTTACTGAGTAAGTCTTAGAACACTATGAGATGCTTCTTCTAGCATGTCTAACTTCATAGGATATGGAGATTGCTACTAGGGACCTTAACTCAACTATGTGAAGGCCCCCATCTCATGAGACCTAACTTTGGGAAAATCCACATTCTACGACGTAAGACTTCCCCCTTTAACTTGGATAATCCTCACATCAACTAGGTATGGCTCTCTTTTTTTCTTGGAGTTTGGACCCTATCTTGTGTGACACTCCATCTCATTGTCAATATCCACTTGGAGCCAAGCACCCCAAGATTTACTTGTTAAGCCTTGCTTAACACTCATAACTCATGGAAGGATGTCCTTTACAACCAAACCATGTTCAAGTGATTACATCACTTCATCTATAAAGTATTCATAAGGTATGTTAGGTGAGTATAGGCCTTTCACCATAATTTTACCCATTAGACTCTATTTTCACTTAGAATTTACTCTCAAAGCCTTAACATCTATAGTCAATCATACTAGCCTTCAACATTCATAACTAGGATTCTTCACTCTTAACAACTCTATAACATGGAAGCATCTTATGAACCTAGATTTCAAGGCACTCAACCACATTCTTCATTACTAGGTGATTCTAGCCACAATTCATCATTAAAATCCAAGATCAATCCTATTCGATTATATCTAGTTCAATTCATGATTATATGACCCTAAATTTGATCAATTACTACGCATAACATTGGTTAAGGAAGATTGCTCATGAACCTTCGATTTCACCTCTAATGGCATCAACTCACAAAACAATACATTCATCAATTAAACTAGGGTTAACCATTGAAATAACATAATTGCATCATCATATATCAATTCAAAGCTAAATCAACCATAAATAAGTATTATCCAACCATTTGGAGTCATACCCAACTATACCCACACTTTGGAAGAAACCCTAGCTTAGATTAGGGTTCTTCTTCACAAATTAGGGGAAAATCTTAAGGGACTCTATGGGTGTAAGAACCCATAGATGAAAAGATAAACATACCTTAATTCAAAAACCTACTAAGCTTGCTTCAATGGTGAGATTCATCCTAGCATCCTTCTCTTCTTCTCCTTCTTCTTCTTCTTCTTAGGTTTTCTAGAGAGAGAAATATTCTATGGAGAGGATGAAGTG
The DNA here is from genome assembly GCA_029582685.1 of Solanum piurae. Lineage (NCBI taxonomy): Eukaryota > Viridiplantae > Streptophyta > Magnoliopsida > Solanales > Solanaceae > Solanum > Solanum piurae. The sequence goes on along the minus strand of JAJOOO010000298.1, from coordinate 124,389 downwards.
GGTTTTCTTTGATTCTAGGGAGAACGACTTAAATGAGGTAAACTTAGGTCTAATAAGCTTATATAGTTGCTAGGAAAGGAATAGAATAATGTAGTGTCAACTTTGGTAAAGAACTAAGGACCTAAAACGTTTTAACTTAAAATGCTTCCCCATGCCCGCTTGAGCTCGCCCTTTGGACCCTTGGGCTCGCCCTTTAAACTAGGTAACTCGCCAAATGCACCCTTGGCTTTCCCAATATTCCAGTGAGCTTGGAATTTGGGCATACCAATAGGCGATCTAGGGGGCTAAAGGGCTATCCGCCAACCTGGTTGGCGAGTTGCGACTTAGCTCGCCCTTTGCTCCAGAATCTAGGCCAAATGGGACAACCCACTAGGCGATCCTAAGGCACAAGGGCGACTCACCCAACCCTTTGGGCGATCATGAACCCCTCAAGGAACAAGGTTTCTTTCACTCCTTCTTGCTAGCATAGGTCCTTACTTGCACCCTAGACTTCTTCCTTGCTCAATTAATGTCTAAAACAGCCTAGACATTCACTTAAGGGTACACTAACCCACATGATGAGGCTTTAGTTCAACCTATCATTTTACGAGTCGTTACATCAGCATACTAATAAACCTGCGGTATTTTCCTTCTTTAGTCTTCTTCACTAACCTCTGTGGGAAAAGAGGTGGAGGTCTAGGCATGGGAACAACTTTCTGGGTTATCTCTACTTCCTTCTCTGTCGTATTCTCTAACTCTTTATTCACCTCAATCACATCATCATTTGTACTAGCCTCAACTTCAAACCCAGACGACATAGGTGGATCAATGGTCTGCTTACCCCCTCGAATAGTGACTGCCATACAATGCCCATTATTCTTTGGATTTTGTATGGTGTTGCTCAGAAGTGTCCCAGGTTGACGTGGGTTTACTGTAGTGGACAACTGAGTCATCTGCTGCTCAAGATGCTTGATTGACACTACATGGGCATCAACTTTTTTACCAATACCAGACAAGTCATTTCGTATCTCCTTCACATTCTCATCAGTCGCATCAAACCTCTTCATCATCTACTACATCATATCCTCAATACATGACATATTACCTCCAGCTTCCCTATTACCATATTCCCAATTTTGAGGAGGAACACAAGGCCCACCCCGATCGCTTCTGTTGCCATAGTTGTTTTGGTTGTAGTTGTTGTCACCATTGTAGTTCCCATCCCGAACATAATGACCCTCTTGGTTATAGTTGCCATAATTTTGACCTTGGTTTACTTGACCTTGGCACCAATTATCCATATTGGAACCTTGGACATTGGCTCGAAAACCCCCCGTCCGGTCATTCACCGCATAAGTATCCTCTTCATAGTAGCATTCCTCAATCGGTGGTGGATTTCTAGTCAAATAATTAATAGCATTTACCTTTTCCGCACCTCTTCTCACATGCTTCAAAACCAACCACCCCAGTTCAGTCCTCATCTGAGCCATCTCCTCACGAATATCATCGGCAGATTAATTAGTTGTAGCTTGGACTGCAAACGTGTTTCTCCCAAAATTTGACTTTCTAGTGCTCCAAGCTTTATTGTTTCGGGAACTTTTCTCTAGTTTCTCAGCGATCTGCTCAAAAGTGCACTCACCATATGAACCTCCAGCGATAGTATCAAGCACCGCCTTACTATTGTCATCCTGACCTCGGTAGAAGTATTTCTTCAGCGATTCATCATCAATGCAGTGATTCGGGGCACCTCTTATGAAAGCAGTGAATCTATCCCAGGAACTACTCACAGACTCTACAGGTAGTGCTACGAAGTTGTTGAGTTTATCTTTGTGGTTCAGCTTCTTTGACACTTGAAAGTATTTTGCCAGGAACACATCAGTTAATTGGTCCCATATGTAGATTGAGTTATAAGGAAGCTAAGTAAACCACACAGCAACATCGCCGGTCAATGATAGAGGGAATACTCTCAATCCAACGACATCCATGTCCAAGTCCGATCGGCCCACACAACTTTTGCAAACACTCCTCAACTTTGCTATGTGCGCATATGGATCCTCCGATGCCAAACCAGAGAACAAACCCCTCGTTGTAAGCATATGCATCAAACTGCTAGTCACCACGAATGTATGCCCCGGAGGTAGAGGGGGTAGAACAAGAGGTCCTTCAGATTCAATAGCATTAAAGTTGACCCTATAGTTATCACGCAGTCTTGGTCCTGGTGGATCATGTACCCTCAATGCATCTCCCAGTAGATTTTCACCTTAAACCTGATTATTCTCATCACCAACCCTCAGAGGCTGCAACCCATCTCCATCACCTAGATTTCCTCCGATAGGATTGACTAGGACCCCTTGATGATTCATCCTTCACAAAGTTCTGTTCAATTTTGGATCGTAAGGAGTCAATGGTTCGTCGTGACTCCGTGTACTTGGCATACACTAAAGTAGGAACCTGAGAGAAACAAAAAGAAAAAGAAAAAGTAAAATTAGTAAATATTTGACTAAAGTTCAATAATGTAATTAAACTTAATCTAAAATCCTTATTCCCCGGCAGCAGCGCTAAAATTTGATACGCTCAAATTACACTTCCCTAAAGAAGTATAAGCAATCGTTATCAAGTAAAGAACCCAACTTGGAGGTTAGGGTTGATCCCACGAGGAATATGGTTTAGACTTAAACTTAACCTACGATTATATTCATTTAGTCAACGTATTTTCGAGACAAATAAGTAAGGGGGGGGTTGTGAAACAAATAATTTATTGTTGTTTAGAGAACAAGTGAGCAAAATTCAAACTTTGTTGTTATCAATGAGAGAAAGTAACTAGGGTGTATGTGTTCCCCATAAGCTCATAACGCGGTAATCCTAGTAATAGTAATCATTTCCTAGTGTATTACATTCAAAGTGATAAGTTAGGTATCTCTAATTCCTTGGTCTGGCAACTAGAGAATTTCACCCCGCACCTTGGTCCAGCTATGTGTGTATATTTACTAACCCTTATAGTTACCTCATATTAGACATCACATCAATGTATGGCTTAGTTTTCACCCTCGCACCAATTAACATTAGACTATTAGATAGTATCACACTAAATCTATGTTGATAATCTTTTCTTATTAACTACCTCATTGGTCCGGCAAGTACCAATAAGGCGAGTTCTAACGTTGGCCACCGTTAAAAAGACTTCTAAACAAAAGAATTATCAATGCATACAATAACACTATTCGAGAATTACTTAGTTACTATTCATACTTTGTTAATCGCTCATGGTTCCCACAACCCTAGTTGTGGATTTAGTTAACCATAATAGCAAGAACACAATTCATATCTTTAGATGAAGAAATCATGAACTTACGTAATGAGAAGAAAACACCCAGAATCTCAAGATGAATTTCAAAGTCAAAATCTTTAAAACGAACTTAGGAAATCAAGAATCGCTAAAATTGCAAGTTAATCTCCAAATCCAAAAACTAGAATAAAAGCAATAAGGTCTAACCCCCCAAAAATGAGGTTTACATGCCTTATATATAGAAAAACAAGTCGCAACTAAAAAGGAAACGAAATAAGGAAATAAAGTATTTGGACGCGATTGCAGTTGATAACACTGACCAACGAACCGTGGACTGACCTACGGTCCGTAGGTCCTTTTCGTGGTTTGGGACTTAGGCAATTTTTCCGAAGCTTTGACTCCAACTCTCAGTACCGAATGACGGCTCAACAGCACGGACCGTGACACGATCCACGGTCTGTGGATCTTCCTCCGTAGTCTCATACTTAGTTTGATAAAAATCAGGCACTGGAACACCTTCTCTAAATCAGTTGACGGACTTGCAGGACGGCCCGTAGGTCGAAATACGGTCCGTCGATCATGGTCGTGGTTCCACACTTAGTCAAGAATTCCCTAATTATTTCTTCAAGACTTTCCCATCAATCTACGCCCTACATCTACGGACCGTGACTGGACCTACGGTCCGTAGGTCATGTCCGTAGGTGGTTTTTTCTTCAATATTTCTTCAGTTGTCTCCTAGCTCACATGTCCAAACTTAATTCCTGCAAACAAGATAAAAAATACATTAATACCACTACAAAATGGCCCTAGACACACACAACTCTTAAGTGAAATAAATTTAAAATATCGTAAACTCACGGTATATCAGTCACCTTAGCCAAAATGGCCCATTTACAAGGTTAAACGAGCCCCGGAGTAGGTAAACCCCCCCATTTTGCCGATTTTCGTGTGCTATAGGCCACGAGATTTTATGGTGACCCGGAATTTCGATGTCATTTTTGCCAAAAATTTACATGGACCTCCATTAAGACCTTAGCTATGGAGCCATTTGGTCAGCACGGCCAAAACAGCCCATTTACAAGGTCAAACAAGCCCCGAAGCAAGTAAACCCCCCATTTTGCCGATTTTCGTGTGCTATAGTCCACAAGATTTTATGGTGACTCGGAATTTCGACGTCATTTTTGCCAAAAATTTACATGGACCTCCGTTAAGACCTTAGCTATGGAAACGGTTAGTCACCACGGCCAAAACTGCCCATTTACAAGGTCAAACAACCCTCGGAGCAGGTAAACCCCCCATTTTGCCGATTTTCGTGTGCTATAGTCCACGAGATTTTTTGGTGACCCGAGATTTTGACGTCATTTTTGCCAAAAATTTACATGGAGCTCCGTTAAGACCTTATCTATGGAGCCAGTTGGTCACCATGGCCAAAACGCCCCATTAAAAAGGTCAAATGAGCCCCGAAGCAGGTAAACCCCCCATTTTGTTAATTTTCGTGTGCTATAGTCCATGGGATTTTATGGTGACCTGGAATTCTGACGTCATTTTTGCCAAAAATTAACATGGACCTCCGTTAAGACCTTAGCTATGGAGTCAATTGGTCACCATGGCCAAAATGGCCCATTTACAAGGTCAAACGACCCCCGGAGCAGGTAAACCCTCAATTTTGTTGATTTTTGTGTGCTATAGTCCACGAGATTTTATGGTGACCTGGAATTCCGACGTCATTTTTACCAAAAATTTACATGGACCTCCGTTAAGACCTTAGCTATGGAGCCAGTTGGTCACCACGGCCAAAACGGCCTATTTACAAGGTCAAACAAGCTTTGGAGTAGGTAAACCCCCCATTTTGCCGATTTTCATGTGCTATAGTCCACGAGATTTTTTGGTGACCCAGAATTCTGATGTTATTTTTACCAAATATTTACATGGACCTTTGTTTTAGATATGGAGCCAGTTGGTCACCACGGCCAAAACGGCCCATTTACAAGGTCAAACGATCCCAGAGCAGGTAAACCCCCCATTTTACCAATTTTCGTGTGCTATAGTCCACGGGATTTTATGGGGACTCAGAATTCAAACGTCATTTTTGCCAAAAATTTACATGGACCTTCGTTAAGTCCTTAGCAATGGAGCCAGTTGGTCACTACGGCCAAAACGGCCCATTTACAAGGTCAAACGATCCCCAGAGCAGGTAAATCCCCCATTTTACCAATTTTCGTGTGCTATAGTCCATGGGATTTTATGGGGACTCAGAATTCAAACATCATTTTTGCCAAAAATTTACATGGACCTTCGTTAAGTCCTTAGCAATGGAGCCAGTTGGTCACTACGGCCAAAACGGCCCATTTACAAGGTCAAACTAACCCCGAAGCAGGTAAACCCCTATTTTACCGATTTTCCTGTGCTATAGTCCATGGGATTTTATGATGACCCAGAATTCCGACATCATTTTCTCCAAAAATTTACATGGACCTCTGTTAAGACCTTAGCTATGTAGCCAGTTCATCACCACGGCTAAAACGGCCAATTTACATGGTCAAACGATCCCCAAAGTAGGTAAACCCCCCATTTTGCCGATTTTCGTTTGCTATAGTCCACGAGATTTTTTGGTTACCCAGAATTTCGACGTTATTTTTGCCAAAAAGTTACATGGAGCTCCGTTAAGACCTTAACTATGGAGCCAGTTGGTCACCACGGCCAAAACGGCCCATTACAAGGTCAAATGAGCCCCAAGGCAAGTAAAGCCCCCATTTTAGCGATTTTCGTGTGCTATAGTCCATAAGATTTTATGATGACCCAAAACTCCAACGTCATTTTTGCTAAAAATTTACATGGACCTCCGTTAAGACCTTAGCCATGGAGCCAGTTGGTCACCACGGCCAAAACAGCCCATTTACAAGGTTAAACGAGCCCCGGAGCAGGTAAACCCCCATCTCCAGAGCAAACAAAAAGGGGCAAAGAGTGGATCTCCATTCAAGGAAAGGTGTCATAATGCATGTTATTTGTAGATGGCATAGTACTGATTGACGAGACGTGAAGCGGAGTTAAAGCGAGGTTGGAAGTTGGGAGACAGATTCTAAAGCCAAAAGGTTTCAAGTTGAGCAAGACCAAAACTGAATGTTTAGAATGCACGTTGAACAACCTATCTCATGAAGCGTACATGGACGTGAGGCTTGACACACAGTTCATCCCCAATAGAGGTGGTTTCACATACTTGGGTCAATAATCCAAGGTAATGGGAGATTGGCAAAGAAGTCACCCGTCGTATTGAGGTAGGGTGGATGAAATGGAGGCTCACATATAGTATAATGTATGATAAAAATGTGTCACCTAGACTAAAAGGTAAGTTCTACAAAGTGGTGGTTAGATCACTTAGATCGACTATGTTATATTAAGATGAGGATCACTTAGTTCTATAAAGTTAGTTCTCATGTCCAAAATATGAAAGCACCAACGACGAGGATGTTAAGGTGGATGTGTGGAGAAAAGTCATTCAGGACAAGGTTGGAGTGGTCCATATAGAGGATAAGATGCGAGAAAAAAGATGAAATGGTTCGAGCATGTGAAAATGAGATGTGCAAATGCTCTAATTAGGAGGTGTGGGAGGTTGTACGTAGTGGGCTTGATGAGAAGTATTGAGATGAGGTGATTAGCCACGATATGACATCATATCACCAACGAAGGTTTGGTGGTGGAAGATTAGGTAGAAAGGCTAGTTGGAAGTCGACCATGTTTCTTTCCTGTTCTTAGAGTGTTAGTATTAGTTTTCTTCTCCTCCTTATATTTAGATTGTTATTACTACATGTTATTTCTTTATCCTCGATATCTTATGTACTTGTTGTTTTTGCTTGTTACTGCTACCTCTTTTTCATAGTTTGTTCAATCTAATGTCTTTCGAAAATAGTATTTCTACCTTCTCAAGACATGAATAAGGTCTGCTTACCCTCTAATCTCCACAAATCCCACACATGAGATTACACCGTGTTTGCTATTGTTGTTTTACTATAAGATGGTTCCAAAAAGCGTAAACACACTAAGAACCCGTTTGGCTTAACTTTACAAAAAATAGTTTTTTAAAAGTAGTTTTTAAATAGTCAAATTTTAGCAACTATTAAGTTAAAAAAATAGGGGAGTACCTACTTTAAACTTGTAACTTTCATTTAGAATTTATTTTAAGTCTTTGTCAAACACTTGCAAAGACTTTAAAATAGGCTTTACCAACTTCAATCCAAACAGGCTCAACTCAACTATAAGGTGGATTTTGAAGAAATACATTCCAACGAACTACTAAAAAGTTAAAAGGAGATAATCAACAAAGGAAAGGAAAACATTCAAATCAACAAAGAGAGAGAAAAAGTATGAACTTATCATCGGGAACGAGAATGGGATCGAAAGTATCACTAGCCATGAAGAGTACTTACTCCCAGATTGACTAAATGGTTGGAAACCATCAGTACATAACCCCAATCTTATATTTCTTGGTTCATCAGCAAAAAAATGATGAGTTTCATTGAAGTGCTTCCAAGCCTCAGAATCTGATGGATGACGCATTACACCATCCTCTTTTGTATGCTCATGATGCCATTTCATGTCGGCAGTTGTAGCATGGGATGCATATAATCTTTGCAATCTAGGTATCAAAGGAAAATAATACATTTTCTTATAAGGGGCCAATTTCCTCTTGCGAGAGCAGACACAACGTTTGTATCTCTTATGGCCACAGAATGTAAAAGATGTAAGGCGTTCATCAATGGTGTAGCTAGGATTTTTATGAAGGGTGTCCAAGTAATACATAAGTAATTTTTTTTTTTGATGAATGGATGCATTGAAAAAATTAAAAGTGAACTACATAACATTAATATTACCTTCTTTTCTTACGAATAAATGTTCCAAAATTTTAAAAATCAAACTGCATGATATTTAACTTTAATGTTTGCGTTTAATTCAATATAAAGTGAACGAACAAAGCAAAAAAAAAGGGGATGGGGGGGGGAGGCATTCAAGCTTTCACTAATCTATAGTGATGACAACAATAACGAGACATAAATAATGGAAGCAGAATCAAATGAGGTGTTTTTTTGTTCGCTTTTAGCAGCTTTATAGAAAAAGTTTAGAATTTGTTTATTAACTTTAAATTAAATAATTACATTTTAAATTTTAATGAAGAGTAATAAAAAGTCAAATTCATTGAAAATTCAATTAGCTACTAAACCTAGATTTCTAATTAAGAATGTAATTTCATTAGCTTAGACAATTAAAGAAATAAGTTAATGAATAATAAAATAAGTGTTCTATTTAAAATAGATTATAAAATGCACTTGTGGAGATTCGAACCCGCGCCTTCAAAGTAAGGAGGAGAGCCTCACACCGTTGGACCATAGCATCTTGATATGTTCAGGATGTCCAATCTATTAACTTTAACCGTTACCAGTAGCATTTTACTTATATATACGATATAATTTTTCGACAAAGGGTGTCAAATTGGACACCCTCGGGACACTGTAGGTCTGCCCCTGGCGTTCATCATCACCGCAATATAACATACATTCTGATTCACAACAATCAATCTTTTCAACCGGCAAACCCAAGCTACGCACTAGCTTCTTGGTCTGATAATAACTATCAAGAACTATGTTATCTTGAGGTAAAGCCTCTTTCAAAAATTGCATCATTTGGTTATAACCTCTCTGTGAAGTATTGTTCTCCATTTTAATATTTAACATCCGAGAGGCAACCGCAAGTTGAGAGAGAGAAGCACCGGGATATAAAAAAATTTCAACTGCTTGTAGCAAATCATATAATTTTTTAGACTCAGGATTAGGATCTTCCTCCATTGAAGGTTCACAAGGATGAGATGACTCAGGTTCAATATTGTGGAAAGATTGCCAACTTGATCCCTAGAGAAAGTTGGGACCAGAAGTATCTAAAACCATTTGCCGGTATGGGTTATCATATCCTAATTCAGGTTGAGCACTACCATGAAAATCTTGACCCGAAGAAATCTCATTGATCACTTCTTTTTCCCCTTGATGCTTCCAAACAAAATTGTTATCAACAAATCCAGACTTATAAAGGTGATGTTTAACAATTTCAACTTCCATGTATCTAAAGTTGTGACACTTTTTACATGGCCATCTAACTTTGTCACCACTCATGTGATTCATTTGAGAACATGCATATTGGATAAATTTATATTGGATAAATTTATCCACACCATCTATGAAACTAGAGTTTATAGCCCCTCGACCATCCAACCTCTCATACATCCAACTACGCTCTAGATTATTCATGTTCCTATTCATGTTTAAATAAACGAAACAATTAGTAACAAGCATAAGTTGATTGAGGACTACTTCCAATAACAAACACATTTTTTGAGAACATGCATACTGGAAAGTCACTGATTCTCATTTATATTCAAAATTTGGTCAAAACATACAGATTGGCATAACAAAATCAGTTGCTGAAATTGCTCACTAGGAAAGCTGGAAAAAAAAAATTAGATAGTCGCAGAAACATCCCCACCAAAATTAGTTCTCCTTGGGATTTATAAAAAGTAATTCGAGAATCTAAGAAATGAAGAGAAGCACATCAAGGATAGGTATGAACACAATTAAATCTTCAATAGGATGAACTCACCAACCTCATGGCGAAATGAAATTTCAGTATTCACACTGAAGAACAAACACAATATAAGCTCAAGAGAGAGAGAGAGACAACAGTGGGTAGAATCAATGACTCACGCATCAGCCAAAGGAAAATATCAGCTCAGCTAGCAAAGATCAAACATTGGAATGACTACAATGACTGCCGATACATACAGAACCCTTGGTATCATCTACCAAGTGGTTTGTTCACTATATTCAGATGTTCCAGAGTGTATTATTTTGATCCCAATTTGTTTCCTTTTACTATTAGGTTGGCCACTTCTGGGCTAGTACTTTTGATATTTTTATTATATCTTGTTGAACTTATCTTCATGATATAAAATGGCCTTTTTAGGCCACAAAAAAATATTTTTAAAAAAACAAATGACAACAATCTTCTTCCTAATTACAATCAGTAAAGTAAATACCTTGAGAGTATATCTTTAGCTAAATCAAGGGAAAAAATAAAGAGCAAGACTTACTTCGAGTGAATGACAACCAGATACTAAGTATAATGTTATAGTAGTAGATACTTGCAATATTTAAACATCAGATGTCTTGGTTATTAACAAGAACAATAGAACAAATAACAACTAAACACTTAATATGAATCAGTTGTTGTCTTGAGTTGCATATTCAAAGTGCTATTCTACACGATCCTCTCTGCTTGTTCAATTGGTTGATTATATAAATATGTCTAATTTTTTTCAAAATCACAGTCATGATTACTTAAAACTGCTTCTTTGTTTTCATGTCATATGCTTGTATCTTATCCGCCCAAATGCAAGAGACTGTTTTCATAGATTCTCAACTAAACAACATCAGAATACCAATTACAAAATAAAAAAGAAGTCATATATCATACAAGTCAAAGGGTCCTTAAATCGTAAAACCAAAATCACCGCAGAAGTAGCTTCTAAGCTAGATTCAATATTACAGTAACATTATTTATCAGAAAAATGAACTAAACACAATTCTTATCAAGTTTCTAACTCTATTGATAGAACTCATTTGCAATCTAATGCAAATGAGCATAGTAGTATTGTTGCAATTCATGTGAAGCAGAGCACACATAAGGAACCCAAAAGGAATAATGAGGAAATTATTCACAATAAACAATAGGAAAGCAATTTCAACAATCCCCTGCACAATGACATAAATATGTATGCCACTCAATTTTATTTCCTGGAAGTTTAGAATGACTTTAAGAAATGCACCCCCTCATCCAAAAAATAGAAATGCCCTGCAAAATCCCAACCCTCCCAATGACCACATTCAACCTTCCCAAACCACCAAAACAACTCCCAAAAAGACCAAATACCAGCTCCTACACCCTTTATTGTTATTCAATCTTTTGCAGTAAAATTTTCTTATTGCAATTGGAAAACTACAAGCAACTATTAGGTAGCTGTGGGAGGGGGAGAAAGATAGATACCTTTAAACGGAGAGAGTAAAGCGATAGTTAGTAGTCACAAACAATGAAATCTAGTTGCAATAAGAAAACAAAATTAAGCAAATCAGTGTGCAATTTACTTTCACAAAAGCAAATAAAAGTAAAATCACTGTAATGCTTGAACCCTAATCCCAATTTTTTAGAAAATCTTACTTCAAAAAAACCCTATTTTCAGAATACCCAAGCTACTAAAATCACTATTTTCATAACACCTCAAACTTACTTCGAGCTAAAGGAAATGGAAAGAGTTGAAAGTTATAAAACCCTATTTTTAGAATATCGACATTAATAAAACCTCTATTTTCAACACATCTCAATATTACTTCAAACTAAATGAAATGAAAAGAGTTGAGAGCTAAAAACTCTAATTTTGACAAACCTATCAGAGATAGAGAGATAATAGTTTGAGAGCTCACTTTTTAGACCGAAATGGAAGATTGAAGGAGATGATAAGAGTTACAGAGCTTACTTTGAGATGAAGATTGAAGGAGATGAGAGTTTCAGCCATCGGAGAGCTTACATCGTCATTACTTTGAGAGATGAGAGTTTCTGGTGAAAATGGAAAGTGTGGGGTGAAAATTGAGAGTGAAGTGATTTAGCTTAGACAAAAACATAATTTTGCAACAGCCTTAGTGACGGATTTTAATAGCCGTTGCTAGTAAAAATTATATTTATTTAGATTTAATTCTAGCAACAGATTTTTCCGTCACTATATAAATTAAATTTTATAAAAAATATATTTTTAAGTTTAGTGATGTTTTTCCGTCGCGGAATATTAATTAAATTGGTCACGCTTACTTGGTTGCCAAATTGGTAGCGAAAACTAAGGCGCCAAAATTTCGCGCTCATTTTTAGTGACCAAACAATTATTTCGTTGCCAATCCGTCGCTATATCATCACTCAAAAAATTATTTGCAATTCTTGCGACAAAATGTCTATTCCGTTGCGAATCCGTCGTTATATAGTGACGGAATAAAATTCGTCGCTAATATCCGTCGCTAAACACTGTTTTTTTAGTAGTATTCCTCCCTGAAAGACGTTGAGAAAAACCTCCAGGAAGACGAATAACATAACGAATCTGATAGTACGGTAATCGTTGATAATTGACGGGATGCTACGAGCATCGCCATAGCTCTTTACGTGATTAGATCAATGGAGATTTTGAAGTAAACTGATTAGATGAATGGAGATGCAAAGAATTAGTTTTTCAGCTTTTAAGCACAAATACCTAGTTTTATTACTCCTATTTAACTCCACTTGAAACTAATAATTATTGACTCTCTCTTTATTTCCAGATTTATTGTATATCATTTTCTTAAGTATTAAATTAAATAAAACCTCCCATTATCTTAATATCTTTGCTTCCATTACAAATATTTAAGTGCAATTTGATTTATGTGCGGAATTGAATACAAGTTTTTTTTTAAAATTTGGGAGTTCTTTTAAATTTTTTTAAAAAAAATGTAGCTTCATGACCCATAAAAGCTTTTTTAGAATTTTTCTTTAAATTTTTTATTTTCTTCATAATTTATTCAAGTCAAAGTAATATCCTGAAATATGTTTTTTAAAAAAGCTACAGCAAATACAAAAACTTACTTGATTTTTAAAAAAAAAATAAGATTTTGAAGAGGTATTTATTTCGCTCGAATAAATTATGAAAAGAAATTTAGTAAATTTAATCTAAATATCCATTATATATTAATCAAGGCACACATTTCAAATACTAACGTGTCAGAGACTTGTTTTCTTAAAAAAAAAAAATTGATAGATACAAAATTATATTAAACAAACACTTCTTGTAGTTTATCAACCATTTTGACTTTTTTTTTCTTTTTTCTTTTTTTCTTTTTTCTTCTCTTTCTTAAAAAAAAAAAGAGAGAGAGAGAGAGAACAAGTTAAATAAGGGGTACATTTTCTGGCTATATGAATCTAAATAAGGGGTAAAAAAGAGAAGGCGTAGTGGTAATAAGGAATATGATGAGATGGATGATTTTTTTTATTTTATACTTGATCAAATTTATTTAATTCATTTTATGCGAATAAATAAGTCATTACTTTATACATCATAAATATAAATTATTAGATCAATAAATATATTGAATACCATATGATTATAAAATAAAAAGTAAACAATTGTCTAGTTGACTTTGAAGACTATTGGTGAACATAAATAAATAAAATACTATGGAGTTAGAAATCATATGAGGATATACAAGTAAAAGAATAATCACAAAGTTACTTATCTTTTTACTTTCATTTTAACTATGTGTTTTCAAAATTTACTAATCTAACTAATTTAAATAAGTTTTCTATCAAATTATTTTTCTATATTTTTACAACACAAAGTCAATATGTTTAATTATGGATAAAGTTTTTATACACCCCAATTATAACGATAAGCACAGGTAGAAGTTTTTATGCTTGATGCTTGCATCATAATTGAATTCTTAAAAAATGTATTATTTTTAATAAAACTGATACATGTTTAAATATATTTTTGAAAAGTTTAATTAACCAAAAAAAAAAAAGGATCACATAAAAACTCTGATTGGTAGGGGAATTAAATCATGTACTTACCATAAAAATGTTAACTATTTTTGTAAGAAAAAGTTCACTCATTAAATAGTTTAATGTGTCTGTATGCATTTGGGAAAATTGTGGAATTAGCATAGAAATCGAATAATTTCAAATAGGCAAATAATCTTATAGTATAAAGACAAAATAGATTCATATGAATTGTGATAAATGATTGAAATGTTTTCATACTTAATAAGAGATATCGAATTTAATGGAAAAAAAATCTATTGGATGCGGCCTCTTAAGCTTTACTATATGCAAATTCAAATTTTGTCGAGCCTTAATATGATTATTGGACTCTGAATAATCTCTAATTAATCAAACCTCAATACAATTATCACTGGTCATGAAATTGATTTTATCAAACTTTATATAAATATCGGACGCAAATAAAAAACCATGCTATTAGTGTCAGAGGCGTATCTATAGGGGTGCTGTGGGTTCACGTGAACCCATGCTCCCCCTCTCTAGATCATGTATAGTAGTGTTATATTTTTTAAAAATAATTAAATATAGATGTGTGAACCCATGCTCAAAGTATATCATATAATAATGCGATGATGATTGGGTGCATCTCTCTAAGTGATGATATAAATTTAAATCTTATATATATCTTGTCTCTGTGAGTAACACATTTCCAAGTGGTTATCGGTTACACTTTTGACGTTTCAACTAATTTTGCTTTTGTTTTTTTCCTTTAATCTTTCAAAACTTTCAAGTGTGTTACATTGAAAATTCCTAAAAAATTTAACAGTGGAAATTTTTTATATAATTAAATCAAATGTGTATAATAAAATTTAAAACTAGTAGTATTATACATTTTGAACCTATAATTTTTAAAATTTAATGGGTCATATACGAACTAAAAGTCAAATTGATCAAATTTATATTTAAAATATATTTTTTCGTAATCGTGCACCCATCTAGCCTAAATCCTGGATACGCCTCTGATTGGTGTGCAGAAACTAGCAAGGAAAGGCTGAATGATAATCACGATTAATTAGTGACTATTATGACTTTAAGACATGCTTATTAGTTCCTTATTATGATTTTAACTTAAATTTACTGTTAGCTTAATGACAATTTTATAATTTTTTTACAAGTAAAATTTGTAATTACCTTTTAAATAAAGTAAATTTTAATCTCAGTCCTCTGATATATATTAACCAATTCTAGCAATTTTATTGTTTTTAGTATATGTAATTAAATAAATTTATATTTAATTAATTAAAAAATCAATTTATGTTATTCTATTTATGGATCTTCATAAAATTAAGGCATAATACATAAATGTGTCATTTAACTTGATCTCATTTTACGTTTATGTCCTCCAACTTTGGATATGCACAAGTAGACACTTAAACTTGTATAAAGTAGAACAAGTAAGCACACGAGTTCTGCATGGCACAATACACGTAGGACAAAAAATGACATGTAGGATGTCATGTAGAACATGTGTGTCTATATGTTCAACTTTATACAAGTTTAAGTGTCTACTTGGGCACACCCAAAGTTGAAGGGCATAAATGTGATTTGAAGCAAAATTAAATGACATATTTATGTATTATGCCGTAAAATTAAACATGTTATATATCGTCTCATTATTTGACTATCATAAAATTAATTTATGTTTGATTAATTAAAATGTAAATTTACGTTATTCTACTTATAAATCATCATAAAATTAAACATGTCATGTATCATTTCATTATTTGATGATGTTAAATTACTATTATTTTTCCATATATGAAGACTATACAATTTTAAAGATGGTCTATGTCATATATATAGTTCTTCCTATATAAAAAAGCAAAAAACAAATATTTTCACAAATTTAAAGATTAAATTGTTGAGTCATATTTCACAAAGTCAAAATTAAAATTTCTCTAATAGCTAAGAGTTCAAAAAACAGTTTTTTCCCCCTCTTTTTTCCTCTTTATAATTTCACTTTTCGAAATTTTTATATTTGAAAAATTCTAACAATTATTTTATGTAAAATTGTCTACACATTTTTTAAACATCTTAATTATAAAATAAATATTTGTACTTTTTATATAGTAAGCTAATTTTAAATATTAAATTTAGTAGCTAAAGTATTTTAAAAGTATTTGGTATATAAGATTTTTAGAGTGTTTTTCTGTCCAATAACATATCAATACATCTAGTATAATAATAATATATATACTCTGTATTTTCACAATGATAATACAAATTCAATTTACTTTACTTGAAACAAATTCACGATCAAATTATGGTAATTTACTATTATGAGATGATAACTTAGAAGTAAAATACACATTCACTTAATGATACTACATTTTTAATTCATATGAGCAATAAAAAACAAATTTTCTAATCCACAAAATAAAAAATAAAAGTAAGATTTTATTTATGAAATTACACCTAGTGTTATTGCACCATAATAGGTCTGGTACTTTGGTTCATATATTGAACCATATCCACTAAATAATGGAGTCCCAAGAATATTTCCTAAAATTCTGCCCTTCATATAGTTTTATTTATTTACTCTTAAATTTTTATTTTTATCACCAAAAAAAATAAAAATGATTAGTGGCCATTAAAGAGTAATAAAATATAAGTATATAAAATGCATGCTTTTTCACTAATCATTAGCATTATTCAATTACACCGCCTCTCTCTCTCTCTGTCTCTCTCTCTCTCTCTTCTTTCTCTCTTCACTCTACAGTGTAAAATCTCATAAGAAGAAGAGGATTGATTGTCTACATTTCTGAATAAAAGAGAACAGATTCATGAAGGGTCTAGTAAGTACGTTTTTTTTTAAAGGATTTTTACAAGTTTAATTTTTTCAATTTTAATTACGTGAGCAGCATCTGCTATTTCCAAGAAACAGAGTATTAATCTTTATTTGTTGTTGCTAATCGAGTTTTTGGTGTGATTTTAGTAATGGGTATTCAATTTTATTGCAAAATTTGTGCTAAAAATTGAGTCTTGGAGCTACTTTTTGTATTGTATGTACTTTCAATGGACTTCTCTTCATCTTTGTGGAATTTGCTTAAATTGATTGTTATGACTACTTCTTTAGAGATTTACTCGATCTGGAAACTGGGATCTTATGATTTGGTCTGCATTGTCTTTTAGGATTATTTTTTTGCAATTCCAAGATTTTGATTTTTCTTGTTTCCTAGAATGAACTAGTTTTGTAAGTGGGGATGCTTATATTTTTGTGTCTTTTTTGCTCATAAATATTGATAGAGGGATCTAAACTGGGTTGAGAACCGTGAGTGTCAGGTTCAGAGACAAAAACACCAGTTGAAGGTAACAGGTATCCCGTGAAATTAGTTGAGGTGTGCGGCAACTGGTTATATAAAAAAGAAAAAAAAGAAGAGGGATCTGATATGAAGCTGCAGCTGGTATACA
Source organism: Solanum piurae (assembly GCA_029582685.1). Lineage (NCBI taxonomy): Eukaryota > Viridiplantae > Streptophyta > Magnoliopsida > Solanales > Solanaceae > Solanum > Solanum piurae. The sequence continues at coordinate 107,045 of JAJOOO010000298.1, read as the reverse complement.
ATTGGTTAATCTCAGTGCTTTGAATTACTCAAAGCTTGTGAATTTATGTACATACACCTGATTTGTGCTCTCTTTTTTTTTTTCCTTTTTCTGTTCTCATTATTATCTTTATCATTTGTACTCCCTTTTTTGAACTTACATTCAAGAGGACTTGCCATAGTTTTGTGTTTTTGCTTCAGTTAAAAGCTCAGTTACTTATTGCTACAAGGTTTCTTTTTTCTGAAAATGAAAAAAAAAAGTTATCTAGTTGAGCTCTTTCTACTGGTTTTGTCTAAATCCTTTTCTGAAATTTTCAATTATTGGAGCTCTTTTGTATCTCACTTGGTTTTTTTTCGAATCTACTCGTTATAGAATGTCGACAAAGTACTGTTTCAACTATAACAATGCTGTGGTTTAACTTTTTTTAGATTTTTGTCTTCCTTGAACATCTGCATCCAACAAAAACAATGTCATAGGTAAAAACGCCAAAAAGACCCGGAGTCTCTTTTTTCTTATTCTTTAATAGTGGAGAAATGCTAGATTTGAAGAACTTTTATATAATGTTGGAGGACATGGGACCACTGATATTGTATTGGTAGCTTTTTAACTGACCATGCTATGCATTTCTCTTCATGTGAGTCTCTTGCTTACATATGATTATTGATTATTGATGGGATTGATATTACAAGATATGAATGGTTAAGCAGTAGTAAGTGCATGGTACTGAAAGACTTACCATTTCCTTTTTTGCATTTATCTTTTCCAGGCAGTGCTAATTTTGTTGTTGGCGTTAAGTCTTAGTATTGAACATACTGAAGCTCAATTTGACGGAGAATGCAAATTCAACAAGCCTCTGGAACCCAGACCTCACAGTGCATCAGTGTTGGACTTTGGGGCTGTGGGTGATGGGGAGACTCTAAATACTGTGGCCTTCCAGAATGCCATTTTCTATCTCAAGTCCTTTGCTGACAAAGGTGGAGCACAGCTTTATGTTCCAGCTGGAAGGTGGCTGACCGGAAGCATAAAACTTAGCAGTCACCTCACACTCTTCCTTGAAAAAGAAGCCATTATTCTGGGATCAAAGGTTAGCCCCCGGACAGGTTCTGAAGTTCCAGCTTGTTTAGATTTTTTTTGTGTTCATGGAAATATAAAGGCTGTTGCTGTATTTACAATAGCCGAATTAATTCTTGGAAACGAAATGATTAGCTTGAGGCACTCAAGGGTGTGGCCTAGTGGTTAATGAGGTGAGTCGAAAACCATGAGGTCTCAAGTTCAAATCCTAGCGGAGGCAAAAATATTAAGTGATTTCTTTCCATCTTTTCAAGCCTTGGTTCATGTGTTGGTTGAAGGTAGCAAGTATCCCGTGGAATCGTTGAGGCGCGTGCTAGCTTGCCCGGACACCATAATCATCAAAATATGAAGAAGGAAGAAATGATTAGCATGAGAACTTGTAGCACTTAATGATGAGGTGTTATGGTTTAGTTGCTATAAATTTCACTGAAATCTACATTCAGGCAATTCCAACAGAGAAGATGATAGATGTTCTGCCGCGGAAGGGTAGATCACAAGTTGTCATAACCTCCTAGTAATCAAATTTTAATGTTTGTATATGCATTATGATGGTGGGGAGTAACTTCAGGTCTCAATGTATTTACATATGCATTGGATATATACATTTGTTATTTATAAGTATACGCTTTTGCAATGTAGGATTATGCTCATTGGGATATAGTCGAAGCCTTACCCTCTTATGGTGGAGGTATTGAGGCACAAGGTGGAAGATATCGCAGCTTGATTTTTGGAGATAATTTAACTGATGTTGTGATAACAGGCAGGAATTCCTTCATTGCATTGATCTACTAATTTAATATTTCTGTTGTTGTCCCTGCATGCAGCCACCTCATGCCTATTGCTTGTGCAGGTAATAATGGAACTGTTGATGGTCAGGGTTCTATATGGTGGGAGCAGTTCACTGCCCATTCTTTAAATTATACTCGACCACACCTAGTAGAATTTGTTACCTCCAAAGATGTTGTCGTCTCAAACTTGACCTTCCTGAATGCTCCGGCCTGGAATATTCACCCGGTGTATTGCAGGTAAGTTCATTATCTCTGTGAGAAAAGCTTTTCAATATAAGGTTCGGCGGTAAGATCTGAAATTTTCTTATTTATTAGAAATTTTCATATTTTGCAGTAATGTTGTGGTTCAGAACATATCGGTTCATTCTCCAGCTAACTCCCCATATACCTATGGCGTAGTACCAGGTTGATTTAAATATAATTATTTCTCTTACCTTTTTTACTTTGTGTACAACATTTGTGCATCTGAAACCTGTTTTAAGTGGTACATAAAGTAGCCAACACTTTCGTTTGTCCAAGAACCTCAGATTGATTTTCTAAGACAATTTTCAGCCAAAAATTGGATAATTTACTTTACACTCAAGGGGAAGAACCGGATAGTTTCCTGTTACTGCTTAGTTCATCAAACAATACCAGTTTTGTGCAGCAAAACAGAAACAAGTTTATAATAAATTAAATGTATATACATACACACACACACCAACAACAACACCATTAGTATAAATTTGAAGGTACACATAGCCTTCACTCTGGTTTTTACTTTGAGCTGATGGATGAGACTAAGTACTCCAGATTTTACTGAAACAATATGTAGTTGTTTGTTCTGTTTTAGAAATTTAGAGGTACTTTCCAAGTAATGTGAGACCTTATATGCAATTTCAGATTCTTCTGAGCATGTGTGCATTGAGAACAGCAACATTAGCATGGGCCATGATGCTGTTGTTCTCAAAAGCGGTTGGGACGAGTACGGGATTTCCTATGGCAAACCTACTTCGAATGTCCATGTTCGAGGGGTTAGGCTGCAGTCTTTTGCAGGTGCTGGAATGGCTTTTGGCAGTGAGATGTCTGGTGGTATCTCCAATGTGCTAGTAGAGCATGTTTACTTGCATGACTCCCTTTTGGGGATTGAGCTGAAGACAGCAAGAGGAAGAGGCGGTTATATCAAAGATATTCTAGTTACAGATGTGGTTATGGCAAATGTGCAAGTGGGAATTGAGGCCACCGGTCATTGTGATTCTCATCCGGACGAGAAATTTGATCCGTCTGCACTTCCAGTTGTTAGTGGTATCACCTTTGAGGACATTGTTGGCACAAATGTTTCTATAGCAGGCAATTTCACTGGATTATCTGAATCTCCCTTTACTTCAATATGTCTATCAAACATCACCTTTTCCATTTCTTCCAACCCTTTTACACCATGGCTATGCTCTGATATATCCGGTTCGTCTCAAAATGTGTCTCCTGAACCATGTCCTGAGCTCGAGAGCTCATTTTCTAGTACTACTTCAACTTGCTTCGCCCTCTTACACCACCCTTACAGTCAAGTTGCAGTTTTGTAAGTGAAACAATTCATTTCATTGAAACTATACAATGAGACACATTTCAACTTCCAGTGCTGGTGTACATTCTCCAAAATGATGCAATGCAGAATCTACGGTGTCGTGCTTATGCAAGTATCAAGAATCCAATGATACAAACATTTTCAAAGTGGCCTGAGATCGCTGATTGTCGCCTGTGTACAGCATCAGTTTCTTCATTCACATATAGGAAAAGTTTTGGTAGTGCAGCAAATTCAGATGAGTTGTCCATTTCCTGTCCCTTTGTTCATTTGAGTTTTTTTGTCATTTGTCTTACATTTGTAAATTAAGCAGCAAAGAAGGGGTGTTATAGTTGATTGCCATTGTTGAAATAATCTTTTTTTGTTATTTGATTGAATTGAAAAGAGTTGTTAGTACAGAGTCTTGAGTTGAAGGCATCAAATTGCAAATTTTCTTTTAAGGTTACCTCTACTTGCACACCCTGCCTTTTGAGGTGACTTTAATGTTGTCATATCAACATTACTAGGTATTCATATATAGATCAAGAATTATTATGGAGATAAGTTATTTTTCCATTTGATTGAATTGAAAAGAAATCATAGCCCACAAAGTCTTGTGTTCAAGATATGCAATTTTCCGTAGGCAACATTATCAAAAGCAGCAGCAACAACAACATATCCAGTGGAATCCTACAAGTGGGTCTAGGAAGGATAGAATGTATGCAGACTTTACCACTATATCGTGGAGGTCGAGGCGGTTTCCGAATGCTCAAAGGTCCGTTGGTATTTAATGAAAAAAGGTGCAAACATATATATATAGAGAGAGAGTCTAGGAATAATAATTATAAGCATGAATAGAAAATAAATGAACAACGAAATTGAAAAAAGTTAAAATAAAATGATATATCAATTGTTTAGTGTCTCTTCTAAAGAGGCTCATTATTGGCAAGAAAAAGTATGTCATAGAACCCTAATGACGAGATTGAAGTGCTCATTAAGCAAGGTGAAATGTTCTACATGTTTTGAGCCTCGCTTTAGGGCTTAAGCGCGCCTTTGACAATATTGTGTATTAGTTATACACTATATTGAGTATTAAGATGTGTATCACTATTTACTAATATCATGGATTTCTAGGTATTAGCAATGTAATGGTTTTAATGCATGCATTAACACGATTAAAGACCCATTTGCCCCTCAAAACCTTTTTTACATTTTTTCCACCATAAATCATAACAGTGGAGGTATCTTTGTAAATAATATTTTTTATGCAATGCATGCTATTTTTAATACATCAAACTAAACAATGCATAAAAAAAAATCTATGTATAATTAATGTAAGCATAACTAATACATACATTGTTAATGCAAACATTACAACTACACTCTAATTAATATTATTTATATACACTCTACCGAACTTCCAAACTTCATGTTGTCATGTCAACATTAGAAAACATTATATCAAGATTTGTAATGGAGACAGGTCTTTAACTGACAGTACCTTAGTTTGTTTTGTCATTTCATTTTTCTCTTGGCCCAGTTAACAATAAGCAATTGCTATCGATTTGTTAAAGTAAAAGGTGTTCAGGCAGACACTATCGTATAAAATATGAAATATGCCATAAGGAGCACAATCTTGTAAACAATACTAAGATGAATTACGTAGAAATAGTTTTCTAGCCCTTTACAAAAAAAAAATTTAGTTTTATGGTCTTCTTAAAAATACGAAATGACCGTTATATAATACTTTCTCCGTCCCATTTTATGTGAGGTACTTTGACTCGGCACGAAATTTAAGAAAGGAAGGAAGACTTTTAAAACTTGTGGTCTAAAATGAATGATAGAAATTTGTGTGACTGTAAATCATTTCATTAAGGGTAAAATAGATATTTTATAGTTAAATTGCTACTTCATATAGAAATGTATCATTCTTTTTGGGACTAATTAAAAAGGAAAGTAAGTCATATAAATTGGGACAGAGGGTGTATTCAAATTGGAAGAGATCTCATTTCCTGGATGAATTATGTGGAAGGACATTAACTGATGAAAGTTGTCCTGGTCCCTGCCTGTATTCCACTGAGTTCCATTATCCTTGCTATAATAGTATGTTGTATGATGGCAGTAAAAGTCACTTTGTTGCTCGAATTCTTCAAAAATGTCGACAAGGGCATGTAGAATCCTCCAAAATAGCTTCTTTATGGAGGATGTGACATGGTTACACCTGCATTTTTGGAGAGTCCGGACAACAGAGGAGCTGAAAGAAACAAAGATGACAGCATTTGGATCCAGGGAAGGGGACAAGTAAAACAACTAGATGTAGACTGAAGAAACATTTTCATGGTCCCTGCCTATATTCCACTCAGTTCCATTATCCCTTGCTATAGTATGTTGTATGAAGGCGGCAGTAAAAGTCACTCTGTTGATCGGATTCTTCTAAAATATCGATAGGTGCAAGTAGTTCACTTTTGGAGGATCCAAACTGGTGCGCCTACATTTTTGGAAAGTCAACATAGGAACTAAAAGGAGCAAAGATGACAGCAATTAAATCCAGGGATGGGGACAAGTAAAACAAATAGATGTACACTGAAGAAACAAATTTTCAGTTCTCACTCTTTAAATTGTATATATATGTGCAAAATTTACAAAGTCGAATCCTCAAAGTGCCACAGACTATCAAAGCAAACAATAACGTTTGAGGATCGTCACACTCTGCTACCTACTACAACGCTATCCAACAACGTGAACTCTTACAACTCGAATGATACAAAAATTACAAGCAACTGGAATTATTACCTCATTTGCACAAGTAAAGATACAAACTTTGATGGGGAAAATCGAAGAGGATGATAAAGAAACTGTGTAAAAAAAAATAAAAAATGCAAAACCACTCTGATTCACTCGCCACAATAATAACCAAAAAATAATTACGGATGATAATAAGAAGAATTGTAAACTCTTTTCCTACTTCCTACTTCCTGCTTCCAGCTTTTCGCTTCATTTCAGCAGTCATGGCCTGTCTGCCATTCCGCTGATTGTGGCTAATTCCACTTGTCTGTCGTGATAGTGGAGGCCCTACTTTATGAACCACATTCCTAAAATAGGCAGTGAACAAATTATTATTAAAAGATTGCTATTTGACTACTGTTCTGTTACAAGAAGCATGTTACTTTTGAGATGCAAATAAACTACAAAGTGATTGGGATTAAGACTAACCTTGATTCTGGGATCTTTCCCGGTTTTGTATTTGGTTTTTGTATCTTTGAGCCATTCCCACTACTAGGGAAAGTGTTAACTTTTGAATTATTGAATTGCCAAAGCAAATCTGGCTCCGACGAATCACTGGTAGTGGCATCAAACTCATCTAAATCTTCAGTAGCAGTGATGTCAAAGTGATTGCTCATTTGGAAAAGATTACTTGTTTTTTCTTGGTATACTTTAGATGAATCTGAAAGATATTTCTCATAAAGTACATCCGAGCCATTGCCCTTTTCGGATTCCCAACATCCAAACAGGTTTCCAACTCCACGGGCAGCTTCCTGTTTGTTCACCATGACCTTGTCTACCCACTCACCTGAGCTCATGTTATTATCATCTTCTACATAGTTTTCGGAAGGACTGCTAACAGGTGGCCAGGGAGAGGAATTTCCTAATAACTCATCAAGATCAAAGCTTTGCCTCCTTTGTCTGGATGCAGAATTACTAGAGACCTGCAAATTAAAGCAAATTATAATATGTCAAACACGATGATAACTGCATGTATCAAGATGGAAGCTTATAAGAATCATTAGGAGCTATTTCGTTGTATTTCCATATTTATTATTTAACTATATAGCAATAACTCCACAAAACATTTATAGATTCAGATACTTTTCACGAAGTAATTCAGATTCTTATTAATATGAAGAGCACGATGGAAATACCATTAGTGTACTAGACCTCAGTAAAATATTCTTCTGCTAAACAGGAAGGGGTCTGCAATTTATCCTTAAGCGATTGAACTCAATTCGGTCGTAGAGATTTTACCTCTCTGTTGCCTACATCCTCCACTGGTCTCCTCTGGATGTTTGAATTCCCCAACATCTCTCTCCCTTGTAGATTAGATTGAAAAGGTGATGACTGCAAGCCACATGGACTGCTAGTAACCTTATAACTCATGGAGACCGGTTCCATCTCTTTTCTTGCCAAGGCAGCTTTCAGACTAGCAATCTGATGAAAATAATCATACGTGAGCATGTATACATGGACTACAAACTCGTGCTATAATAGAAAGAAGGAATGATTGATGGTGGGGGAAGAGATATGGTGTACCTGTTCTTTGAGCTCTTTGACATCTGTAGTGTCTTTATGTACTCGGGCAGCACCAAGTTCAACAGTAGAAACACGTTCTGCAAATTTAAGTGTGCTAATTGTTTCTCCTATGGCATCAGGTTCAGGACTTATGTGAACAAACATCAATGTTTTGGCCTGCCCACCTAAAACGAATGACATCCCAAATCATATTTTTACTTAAGAGAAAGAAGAGAACCTCATTAAGATACAAGCTTTGATCAGTTAATATATGCCCTTACCTAGTGAGTCTTGAAGTAGTTGTGTAAGTTTGCTGTTACGATATGGAACGTGTGCGTTTTTTTGTGCCAGGGCAGAGATTACATCACCTAATGCTGAGAGAGACTTGTTAATGTGCTGTGCCTCTTTAAGTCTATCTCCTGTTACTTCAGATTTATCTACTCTCTCACTTCCAGCAAGATCAACCAAATGCATACAGCCTCGAAGAATGGCTCCAGAAGTCAAGTCTCTTCCTTGGACATGAACAGTTAGGCAACTGCAGGCCAAAAAACAAGACAGTTCTCATTTGCATTTGAAGTTCTTGCAAAGTACGAGAAAGTAATCAAAGAAAGACGGAATATCCATCACACCTGTGAGAGCGGCTACTGCGGTCATTGAGTGCTGTTGCACTCACTGCACGATTCCTTTGTCCAAGATTCATCAAATCAATGACGTCGGAAGTTGAAACCACACGAACCAGACTTGCATCTGGTACTGTTAGTCCTTGAGAAGCACTACGAATTTCTAATGTAACAATAGGTTAAGGAAGACGGGAAGTAAAAGACTGAACAGTGGACTAATAATAATTCTATTGCTTACCATAAAGACATAGAGAAGTTAATATACTTGGGACTCAATATAAGAATGTCCTTGCATGTATATATTAGATAGTCAAGTTGAGAAAAGCTTCAAAGATCATAAAAATGTAATTGAAAAGAACTGAAAAGGATATCTTTTGTGTACACCATCAGAAACAAGGAGATCCCTGACTTGCTCGTTATATATCTCAATCATTTGCACAGACACATCATAGAGGAAGGTGTCCTTTCTTTGCTCTGCAAGAAGGAACAAATCGCCTAATGCCCTGTAGTTCACCCCTTGGCTTTGTTCTGTAAGATCCTTAGGCCCCGTCTGAATAGAAATTTACAACTTCTTAGCATGTAAAAGAGGGAAAATATGACAATAGTTGTACATATGAATTTCTTTTTATCTAACCATTGTGTAGGTTTTTCCTGATCCAGTTTGACCATAAGCAAAAATGCACACATTATACCCATCCAGAACTGATCTAATCAGTTGCTGCGTGTCTGAAAACACCTCTCCTGCCACACAAAATAAGTAGAGAAATGTAAAAGGTGAACAACCAAATAGAGAAGAAAATAGAGAGCTACTTGATGCTAAAATTAAAGTATACATGACATTTTAAGATTGGTCTAACCAACCTTGAGTTGCGGAGGGTCCAAATACTTTATTGAAATTGAAAGACTTGCGTCCTTTCCCATTCTTTGATGGAACACCTATTGTAATGCTACCATCATCTATATGATCCACATTACTGATATAACTTGATTTCCCAGGCAAAAAGGGTCTTACTCGACAATAAACCCTTATGCTTCCTGAATTGGAGCACAAACAAACAACCTTTTCATTTCAAAACATGTATGAGAGAATGAAGATGGACAAAGTGGGATGTAACAATAAAGATACCTTTAAGGTCTTGCACTTGATTGTAAAGCCTGCGATTTTCTTCAAGAACTCTATGATAACCAGAAGCTGCGTGTGCTAGGCCATGTACGTGCATGCCTATAATGCAGGGATATTACAAGATGGAAGCAAACTCAGCTCAAGGAATCAACAATAGAAAAGAAAGGAAAAAAATGGGAACATTTGTCAAGTGCATTGACTCTACCAATATTTTGCATTTCCTCATGAAACTTCATTTGCATGAACTGCATACCCGCTTTCGTAGTCAAAAGAGTTTGCTTCAGGTCCTGCAGTGGAACATCATTGTTCGTAAATATAGGTGGAAAATCCAAAACTTCCATGTTTGGGAGTCCGATCATGCCTGGTTTTGATTCTTACCTTGATGCCTCGTTGCTGTTGGTCAACAAATGTGTTCTGCATCATGTGCCTACTTTGAAGTTCCTCATTGACGATGCGATTCTCTTCTTTCATCAGTGTTACGGTTCTTTGGTCAGTCTAATTGAGAAGGAGAAAAAAAGTAATGCGCAAGTATGAGTGATCCTCTATTCTACATTAAAAAAATACCTTTATGATTGATTACCTAGTGATTTGCAAAAATGAGAGGCATTACCTTTGTGCTGGCCGAAGAATGTTTCTGAAGGAACTTGTTACCACAGGAAACTGCCGAGTCCTTTGGAGTTATTGCTTTGTTCTGATGGAAGGTTATCCAAATACAGTGTCAGAGAAGAAGACAAAGGGTGATAACAAATTCAAAAAGGTGGAGAAGCCATTAAATGTTCTGTTTTGGTAGAACATGAGATATACTCAAAAGGCATCAAATGACATAATCCAACAAAAACGCGTTTAGACAAGTGTGGCGCTCAAAGAGAGAGACTCGAAGAACCAATCAGTTGTGACTACCAAATATAACATTGCTGTATCCTAATAGAAGTAAACTTACCAATTGAATTTGGCTTGTAATCCGCTGCTCAAACTCCTCAACAACCTTATTCAGCACTGACTCCACAAGCTGCAGCAAGTACACCATTGCTGTATCTTAGAACAACGACACTAGATACCAACATACAATGCAATATAGTGGCAAATTACTTGATAAAAGTCTACCCTGATTAACATTACTCCTTTTCTTAGTTCACCTTGTAATTTGGTCAGTAACTCTCTTGAAAATGATGCAGGAGCAAGAAAATTGAGGCGTGGACAAGAGTTTCTTTCGCAACTACAAGAATCTAGAAGGAAAATTTATCTGAATACAGTAAGAAATTTACTGCATTCCAACTTACATTAGGAACTTCTTCAGGCTTCTTATCAATCAGAATTGCACGAACAAGGTTGCTTAAGGAAGAGCTGGACTGTAAAGAGAAGATTTAATTGATGAATCATGTCATTGATCCGTTATTGCTAATGCATGTAATGTTCGTCTAGCAGATTCTACCTACCATTTTGTTACTTTCAGCCTCAGTGCATACACCATTCGTGGATTTTTCATTCATTGACATACTCCTTGAGAGAGAACTTGAGAATGGCTCAGAATTTTTGCGTACAAATTGTTTTGCTGATGTTGTGGATTTTACATTTCCACCAAATTTCCAGACTCCAGTCCCACCTGTCTGTTTCCACTCGCTGTAGGTTTTAAGTCCCAAAACACAGCTGACAACCCTTGACGATTTTCCACCCTGATAATTATATTTTTTTAAAATGCAGCTTTATCAATGAAGGTGACTCCATATTAAGCAGCAAATCCAATTCACAGTCGTGAGAATGACAATACATTACCACTAAGACTCAAAAACTTTGTATTTAAATTTCTATAAGACGTACCAAAATTTCAGTGAACAGGTAACAAACCTTGCACTACTACTAGTAATAGGTTATTTGGCAATTTGGCTAACATTAAGGCACTATACTAACCTGTTCCAAATCAGATGCCTCAAAAGAAGGAATCCCCAACTCTTGTGCAGCAACCAAAAAATTACGGACATTCTCAAAGTATTGGTATGCAGACAAGGCTGCTCCATCAGGAATAAGTGCAGAGTCAACCGGACTTTCAACAACCTGCAGTTGTTGATCAAGATCAATTTTGAAGGTAGAAAGATAACAATTCAAGTCCAACAAACTATGAAGATTTTCTTGGATATAAATCGATCGAGCTGAATGATACAAAGGATTCATATAGACGACCGCAACTTTTTTGGGGCTTAGCCATTTGATTAATTGGTTGCACTGGTATAGGGGGTGGAAATGTTTTGGATTGTATTTTACCTTGGACACAGCTCCAGGCTGCATTTTATTAAGTACATTGCAAAGAATTATTCCACTCCTTAAGCCAAGCCTGAAGTCTTCCTCAGAAGGCTCAGCTGGTAAATCTTTTGCTCCCACAAATCCCACCACCTTTCTCAGCCACGCTGCTGCTTCATACCTCCTTGTTGCTACAAATAAAGATTTATTTCGATATCATTCCTTATAAAGTAGAAAATAAGCAGTCAAAATAATGTCTTCTCAACAATAAGATGCTGAATTGTGTCTAAGCTGTTAAATATTCAACACTTCTATTTACTTATTTTTGGCCCGCAATATTAACAACATTAGATCAGTTTCAAATCCATGCTCCTCGTAATCTATTAAAGAATGAGCTGACTGAGTACATAAACAGGTCAGTAACAATGAATCTCCAACCAAAACACAATTGGATCCCAATTACACTGTGCATATAGGTAAAAAAAAGTCTTGTGAATATTTATTGGCCCAATACTTGAATTAGCCACAAATGAAGAAATTGCAAACTGGTAATTAGCAAGAAGGAGCATTAGAAAGTTACCTGCTTCCTCTGCTCGTCGGGCATCCAAATCAAGATTTCTTGATCTACTTCCATGCTGCTGAAGAACATCTTCCACCACAGATGCCACAGAGAAAGACAATGCACCATCAGCAGCCATTCTTGTTTAAATATGTATCAAAACCGTTAAAGAAGGGATTTTTGTGTCAACTACTTTGAAACCAAGCCCTCTAACATCAAAATTCTCAACTCTCCAAAGAAACAAAACAAACCCCACACAATTCTTTTGAGAAAAAAAAACACCCAAAATGTGATGATTCAAACTCTGCTTTCTATAACAAAACAACAAATTTGAAAGTACACTTGTTCTCCAAATTGTTGGTATACACTAGTAGTAAAATAGGCTTTATAAAATTTTCTTAAACTTTTTTAGGTTCCTATAGAGTTGTACACTACAAGCTGGTAGTATAAACTTTGGTGCTGGCCAAAATTCCCTTCTTTTTCCCCACCTCCCCTCTTTCCCTTCTCTCTCAAATTAAAATTAAAATTAAAAGCAATAAGCTTTTTCTTTGCTTTGCTTTTTTATACAAAGGAATATCATTTTTGTGCACAAATTTCCGACCCTAGTTCCTAACCTCTCTCTATGCCTCTTTCTAAATTAAAAACTTTATACATCGTCTATCCACTTTTAATTGTCATGTTATATTTTTTGAAAGTCAATTAAATTAGATTACATTAATTTGATATTTTAAACAAAATATTTAATTATTCAAAAACTATACAAAAAGTACTATAAACTCTAATTTTTTTGCATATCAATATGATGAAAAAATATATTATAAAATGTTAGTTAAAATTATTTAGCAATACTATCATGAAAAAATACTTTGACTCTTTAGCTTAAAGCTATATTATAGCCGAAAGGAACAGCATATAGCAATACTATTTTTTCTATTTGTCACCCACCCACTTAGATTGCTTAAAATGAGATGGACTTGTAATTGTGTGTTGTTATCGTTGTATTCGATCAATTCATTTTGATTTTGTACATTTTAATTCTATTTATTTAAAAGATCTATTATAATTCATTTCTGAAAACATGACAAGTTAATTACCTAATGCAGTAATTAAATTAACCTAATAGTGTAAACAATATTTATTATCGGTGTATAGGAATTAAACTTCTTTTTTACAATTAGAACTCTATCGTTTTTTATTTTTTTATTTTATTGGAAAAAGAAAACATGGAAATAACACTATATAGACAAACCTTTTCCCTCCACTGATTTTTCAAACAAAAGGATATCAAAGTTTGACACTTTATTGACTATATATATTTATATCACTCTGCATGCAAAACAAGTGAGGCAATTTCTATTTCAAGTTGATGATTTGTTGGCTAAAGAAGAAATGCTAGCTTTATTTTATATATATACCATCTTTGGAATTTGCCCTTTTCTTTTAAGGTACTTCTTCTTCTTCTTTGATTCTTAATTTTCTCTTGAATTGTGTCTCTTTCATTTCTTTTTTGGTCATGTCTTCTATTCATGTTAGTTCACTATTTTGTGGAGATTTAAAAAAAAACATAAATTAGCTATATAACTCTCCATTGAGTTAACATTGCTAATTACTAGCTTGCAACTAATAATATTTTTTTTGTTATTTCGTTGTTAAATAAAATGAACAACGAATTTATTTTTATTGTTTACAATGCATATGACATATCCAATATAATTTCACAAGTAGGATCCGGAGAGGGTAGATTGTATGCAAACATTACCCCTTGTTTAGTGACAAAAATATTTGTTTCGTTGCTACTTCATTTTTTTTAGTGACACGTAATTCCAAATTCCTTTAAATTCACAACTATAGGCCCATATTCCATAAAATAGAGTTTTGAGAAAATAGAATGTATGTATATTTTATTTCTACCTCAAAAATAGAAATTATTTACAATAAACTCTCGACTTAAAAATCTTTTAAACTCACTAGTGGATCATATTCCTGGTGGACAAAATGTAACAATCAATAAGTTAGTTGAAGACGGTTACCTAGAAATCTAGATTTCTAGTTATTAAAAATTATCCAAAAAACACTAACCCAACTAACTTTGGTTAAGTGCTTTACTACTAACTATAGCCTTTTCAGATTTTGAATCAAAGAATTGGTATATATCAATGTATATCCCGGGGTTTCTAAAACTTTGAATCAGAGATATGCATGCAGAGGCGGATCCAGGATATAGAGTCTATGGGTGCCAAATGGACTTATCGATTAAATTAACAATTAAAAATATAAGGGAAAAGAGTTAAAAATGCCCTTAAACTATGCGAAAGGAACAAAAATGCCCTCCATTTGTAGTTTGGCCTAAAAATGTCTTTCTCGTCAATACTTTGGTCCAAAAATACCCTTATGGTTATTTTGGGTAAAAATGCTCATTTTTTCAAATAAATATATTATTTATTTTCTTTTTAACACATTCCATTTCGAATAATATTTTTTTAAAATTAGCAAATGCTTATCTTACTTAAATTCAGCAAAAAAATAAAAAATGAAACTATTTCTTATTTTATTATAATTATATTTTATCGTTATATAAATATAAATAATGATGAATGTACTATAATCTTATATATATTTTTATTTTTTAAAGTGATTTTAAAGAAAACAAGAACATGGTTTTTTTATAATAACTTAATTAAGAAGAAAATGTGTTCAAAATAAAAAAAATATATATTATTCGGAAAAGGACATTTTTGACCCATTTAGTAACTATAGGGACATTTCTGGACCAAAGTATTGACTGCAAGGGCATTTTTTATTCAAATTATAAACCGAGGACATTTTTGTTCCTTTCACATAGTTTAAGGACATTTTTTTCATCTTTTTTCCCTAAAAATAAAAATAAAAAAAGGTGCCTGCAACAATTTCCCACGCTTGTAGCCTTTTTTTTTTCTTAAAAGAATGTGTGCAACAATTTTCCAAAATTAATTGATGCCAATGGGATTCAAACCTGCAACATCAACTTTATAAAGTCTCCCCTCTATCGTGGCACCACAAATCAGTTTTGTTCACTGGGTGACACGCTATATATTTATATAAATATTATATATATATACCTATGTATACATAGAGTTTCCGTCGAAGTTTGTGGGTGGCGTGGCACCCCCAAACCCCTTAATAGATCCGCCCATGTATGCATGCTATATATTTTTATTGTTTAACTATGTATGATTAATAACATGTACTTTATTTATCATTTTAGTCGGTAATTAACTCTTTTCTTTATGATGGTGATGTTTGGGTAAACTTGCATGCACTTTATCTAATTCTACTAGGTAACAATTACTAACTATCAATACAAATATCGAGTAGTTTTGTCTACCAAAATTTTGATAAATGAAAAAAATTACCTAGTGTTTTCATATCAACTTGTATGCATACCTCGTTTAATTTCATGACATACCTATTACTTTCCACCAACACAAAAAAATAATTTTTCCTACCAAAATTTTAAACAGATAGAAAAAAATCACCTATATTTTTATATTCCACTGAAAGTTAATCTTTGGTTGTATTTTTTTATGGTTAAGTTATTTTATTTGAAGCAAACATTGGATTATGAGTAAGTAGTTCATGTTGGAAGTCAAGATTGGATTAAACAATGAAAAAGTAATACGTTAAAATTATTACAAAAGAAAAAACAAATCAAAGTTAGGCCAAACTCTATTTCTTTGAAAATGGCACCAAGAAGATAGTTAAGTTAGAACTATATTGTAAAAAGAAAAAAAAATCTTAGATATGCCAAAGTTTTTCTTCTTTGAAAATGGCATCAAAGATAGAGAGAGCAAAGACATTAAAGACTTTTTCTCCCTATGGATCAAAATTTATTTATTTATGCTTATCGTTAAATATTATCAAACAAATTAATAATATAAATAATTAAAAGTAAAAATATCTATTTTAGTGTGAATAGAGGCTTTTTGGTCAAGATTTTATGAAAAAAATAAATATATTTTAGAAGTAGCAACATAAGTTGTTGTTTTTAACCAATTGAAAGAGTATTTCCCATTGAATCTTGGTCAAACATAAATTGTTGTTTTAATATTATTATAGTAGTATTTTTCAAAGATAAGCAAAAACTTAATGTTCTCCTCAATCTTAGCTTACTAAAGACATGATTATCGATCGAAAGATTTGGAGGTCGAGGTTTATAAAAGAAAGCTAGTAAGTAGTCGAATGTTGACGCACTTGCTTCTTGTGATTTTTTAATTATATTTTCTTGCAATTTCGATTCGATAATTAAGTTTTCTCATAAACAATTTCGCTACTTCATAAAGATAGAAATCTATATGGTTTATGTACATCTTATCCTTCTTATTTTCCACTTCTGTACAAACATTTTTTTCTTCAAATTAACACATTTTGAAAACTTGATCAAACGATTTATAATAAGTTGAATAAAATATCACTTTATATTAATTTAAATATTTTAATGATTAAAACCCAAATAAATAAATAAATATTGACACAAATAACGTTCCAAAAATTCAAATAAGTGGTTCGGAACCGAAGCAAACAGGTCTGAACACCGTCCTACAAGGAGCGTATAACGGGTCCCATTTGTCCGGGTTTTTTTCAGCCGGCTTTTTGAAAATTGTTAAAATAATACCTTGTGGAACCCACATGTTTGTAAAGGTGTATAAAATGTCCCTTAGGAAAAATTATAAGCATTTCACCTCCTTAAACTCTACAAAAGGCCAAATTGACCTCAGCTTATTTGTTTTTTTCTCCTATGATATCGATACATATCGATCTGTCTAATTTAAATTTACGTTGTTAAAGGAGGAAAGCATTTCGGCATCAAGAACTCCGTTACTTTAGAAATTTCATCTATCACATTGTATCCTTCGATAGTTAAGTCATTTAATTTGTTGATACCATAGTGTGATATATATTTGTAATGAATAAAACACTTTTAACAAAGGTGATCCTGCATTCAGTAAGGTTCAATCTCTTTAACAAAGGTGATCCTATATTTAGTAGGGTTCAAATCCGAATTTTCTGATCAAAGATGAAAGAATATTTACAACTAAATCATAAATTTTGTTGGTATTTTGCATCGAAAATACTTTTTTCTTTTATTTTTCACTAGATGTTCATTTGGTATCTCCATTGAAATTTGATCAAATTTTGATTCGTGTGTTATAGGGTCCATTTCTAAGCGGTGCTCCCAACATCATGAGTTGCTCCATTTCCTAAGACTCGAATTGAAAACCTTCGACTAAGGATGAAGGGTCCTCAACTATCCCATCACAATTCATATTTATGAAGAAAAAAATCACTTTCAAGCAATCATTTCTTAATTGGGCAAATATAAAAGAATCATGCTAAATTTTTAGAATTATCCTTATTTTAATTATTTAATTTTTTTCCCTTTTTAGCTTAATTGGTCTGTGTATAGTAAAGATGAGTTTATATTTGTTGTGCAAGTCATTATGAATTTCACATGGGAGATCAATGCTTGCTGAGTTAGCCCAATCATGGTACTTCTTTCTTGTTGTTCATATCATTACAAAAATAATCAAAATAATTAGTGTTATACTACTATTATTTAAGAACCACACAACCCCATTACCACACACAGGAAAAAAAAAATGAGAAAAAGAAATTGAACATGTATTGGTGCACTGAAAAGTGAAAAAGGTAAAATCATTATAAATCATAATGAGAGCAAAGCACATTGCAGACAAAACCATGTTCTATGACATGAATAAAAACATATATTAAAAAAGTTAAAAAATTCATTCACTACTTTTGACTTATGAAATTCATTGGTAAAATGACAAATTATTATGGTTCTGTCAATTCTTGTTAGCTTAATTTAAAACATTATTCATCACTTGCATATATATCATTTCACGTAATAAATGATATATTAAAAATTAGGATTATAAGAGTATAACATGGGATTTTTTTAAAGTTAAAAAATAAAAAATTTAATGGATGAAGGATAAGATATATATTTAACGGGTGAGGGAGAAATATAACTCTAAAATATATATTTGTTAAAAAAAACATATCTCATTTTTTATATTAAAGAAGTAAATATGATCCTTTACTGAAAAATAATCATAAAATTAATTATAGAAATGGATTTAGTATTTAAATTTAAGAGTTTTGAATTTAAAATTCATATATTTTTTACTTTTGAGTTGGCCAATATAAAAGATATAGTTTTGAGTAATCCCAAGGCAAAATCAGAGAGAAAAGTGAACTGTGATTTATTCACAGCTATAAACAGGTTTATTGTCAAGCCAATATAAAAGATAAAGTTTTCTTTTTGTTCCAAATGATTTCACTATTCAATATTGGAAATTCACAGAATATAAAAAATTTAGATTCATACTTTCTATGTCCCTAATTACTTGTCCATTTTAACAAATCAAGAAAGGACAAATTCTTTTTACTTATTATATCCTTAATTAAATGACTAAATATTTTGAAAAATATAAAAAAATTCATCCATTTCATAATTAATAGGAATAAAATGGTAAACTCATTATATCATTAATTATTTTCTTAATAGGTGTGTTAATTCAAAAGTGGATAAGTAATTATCAAATTATTGAGTATACAAACAAAATTTAACATTTGTAGCTAAAAAAAATAAAAATACAGCGAAATAATAGTGTGTCACAAGTCACAACTAGGTTTATTGTCAAGCCTTTTGGAAATATGGTGTAGGCTGAGGTGGACAATATGACGGTATGTTAAAGTATTTTTGAAAATAATAGTATGAGAGTAGATATACTATCCTTTTAAACCTTCAAGGCGTGCATACGCGAAAAAAAACAGCATATCAATTTTAGCAGTCATAAGTATTGTTGATTTCAATTACACACGCAAGTGTACGTGGTCACATAAATAATATAGTGACTCTTAAAAGAATTAAATTATCGAACTCAAAGAACTTGTCAATTAATTATTTTTACTAAATTATATTAATTCTAATTATTTATTTAAAGGAAGGATTTCAAAAGATGAATATATTAACTAAATAATGGTAATCAAACATCAAAATAGTAATCACAAGAATATAAAAATAACTAATATGATAAACAAATCATGCCGAATCAAAATCACTAAACAATTATATTGTAAGTAAATATAATTCAAGAACAAGAAGTTTAACTCCACATAAACATAGAGCAATTACAACGAATCATTCAAATAAAAGATGTAAAATAAATAAAAGAAAAAATCCTAAATTAAAAGTTAATTTCTACATTCATCATCCTCCTCCTCTCAATAATTATTCTTATAAACTATTTATAAATATAGAAAATTCTAAATAAAATAATTGAGTCCAAAACAAATTAGGAACCCAAAACATAAAAGGATTCTGCGTGAAACTTTCGCTCGACCGCCCCAGAATTGGACTTCTTGAGATGCTGCCACGTGGCCAACTCTAATATGCACTTTTCTTCAATTTCTGCCAACTTTACATATATATAAATATTAATATAATATTCGATTTAATCCATTACGCTGTCGGCTTGATTTTTTTCTTCAGCCTTCCATCTTTAATTTTTTTTAGCTCTAAATTTTTTCATTTTTCCACCAATTTAATCCTACAAGTAAAATATACTATTTAGCACAATCCATAAAATTCAAGCTCAACAAGGACAAATATAAATAATAAATGTGAGACAAATAATAATTAAAAATATGTATTTTGGCCTCACATCAACACCCCACACTTAAACTTTTGCTCGTCCTCGAGCAAGCATTAAAGCTCATCAGAAATCATTGCTATAAACACTTAGGCAATATACAAATTTTAAAACATCAAATACACTTCTCAATCATTATGCAAGATATACAAATAAACAACAAACATCTAACCTCCTAACCTCAAAGAAGGACTCTGAACTCATCAAATTTAAGTTTGCTCACCTACTCTTATAAAATAAAGCTAATAAAATCACCTATCTATCATGAAATAAGTGCCCTCACAAGAAAAAAATAGTCCACACACTCAAAATCAAAAGATTGAATATAAATTAAGGACTTAGAATCAAAGAACAACTCTCACACTCAGAAATAAACTTCACATGTATGCACAAAGAACCATAGGTTTGCCCATTATGTATATCTCCACTAATTAAGCATGCTTGAATAGAATCAAATAGGACTTTAACGGGTTGTAATGTAGGTTAGGGGACGGGTAGAAAAACTATATAATAGTGACTTACACTTTCTTAAGCACTTTGCAATTTTAGACTTTATCACCCATTATTTTCTTCTCTTTATTTTCAGTCATCTCTTCAACAATTATTTCACAAGTAATTCTCATCATCTCAAGAATGTTTCAATCTTTTTTTTTTGTAAGTTTTCCTTCATAATAGCCACCCTCAACTTACGTATTTTACATGCGTTAAGGTGCACGATGTCCTTGGAAGGATCAGGGCCATCATTAAGATAACTTCTTTTGTTCATGTCACATTCTTTCAAAGAGGGTTTTTTAATCACTTTGTAGCTATCATTGATCACCTTTTACACTCAACCTTCTCCTTTCTTCAGATTTAACAATTAGAATAAGTCTATACTACAGTGCTCAAGAAAGCAGGGTGCAAAAACTAGGGATTCAACAAAAAAGTCAAGGTAAAAATATGGCTACAAATAAAAAACTACAAGCTCAAAGGGGCAACTAGTGATATGTATCTAAAAAGGCTAAAATTTACAAAGACAAATCAAAGAAAGCCTATTATCATCCCCTAAACAAGCAACACTTTTTGTATTTCGCTTCAATAACATGCAGGGCAAGTTCTAGACTAAAATGCAAAACATAGAATATACAAATTCTCACACACATGGCACAAGTATCAATCAAGATGGATCAATTCTACTTCTAAGAGAGACATGATCATAACAAACTACAAAATAAAATAAGTTATCTACAAAGTCACCACCATGAGCCTAGATGTCAAAAAGTTTGCAATTTCAATAGCAACCAAGCATTCACAAGAAAGTACTACTCAAAATTAGGCCCAAATAGTAAGTATCACATAACTCAAAAGGGTCTTGTCTTTTCTCTCCAAAAAAAATAAATTAAAAGTTAAAATAAAATTTATTCCTAAATAATAATAATAATAATAATAATAGACACTCGGTTCAAAGGGACTATCCTCGGAAAAAGAACCGAAAATAAAAGCCAAGGAACCCATCCTAAAAAAAAGACTCAATAAAACGGTAAATACTAGGAATTCATTCTTCCATCCCACACTTAGAACATGACACTGACCCCAGTGCAACAACATAACTTAATGAGTAAGAGAAAGAATTTATTTTTGGGTTGGGCTAAGTGTACGCTCCTACTCACGAAAAATAACTTTTTTTTACGATTTTTTTTTGTACTTGGTCCGCGACGCGGACTGGATACGGACTTCAATGTCCGATTTTTTTTTAATTCTTTTTTTTAAAACTATATTAACTAAATCTAATGCACACTTCACCCTAACCAAAATATGCGGAATAATTCACACCCACACTTGAAAAGATGTTATGTCCCCAAAACATCAATTAAAATTTTAAAACAAGGGTTAGGAAAGCTCCCTGGGGCATTTAGGCCTAGCTAGTAGCATGTTCTCTTAATTTTCATCAAGGGTCGTCACCCCACACTTGAGCTCAAACGTGCTCCTTAGCTCCAAATTTCAGATACTCAGACTTCTCCAAAAACAACACAAAAACAATGACACTAAAAAATAAAAAATAAAAAGAAGTTACACTATAAATTGGATTGCCTCCCAATAAACGCCTAATTTAACGTCGCGGCACGACACAAGTAAGTTCACCACTTTTCTTTCCATTTTGAACTTATGAATTGTACCCCTAACTTTGCATCTATTTTTCTGCTCCTCTCAAGGGGTGGTGGTAAAAAGATAAAGGAACCAAGTAATATATGTCGCATCTTGCACTTCTTGGCCTTTAGGTGAGGAATGTCATTTTGTCTACGTGGACTAAAAAAGTTTAGGATGTAGGGGTCTTGTACCTCATCTATACACTCATCCATTAGTTCAGATTTTATAGAATAGTGTTTTGAATGAGATCAAGCTGCCTCAACTCCAAAGCAACATTTTTTACAACATTCTCATTTTTGTACTCTTTCTCAACATCGATATTAAGGAATAAAGTGTAGTTGAATGGTTGAAATTTCTCTTTTTGCGCCACTAGTTGGTCATTATCCACGACAATTGGTAATTGGGCATCAGACGCCTCAATCTTTTTGTTCAAATGAGTCTCCAAGTCATGAATATTTGAGCCAAATTGATCTATTTCTTGTGTGAGCTCAACTCTTCCTTCAATCAGTTGGGTTGTCATGTATATTAGACCATCACGAATAGACTCTTGAAATTTTAGAAGTTGAGTTTGTTGTTGTAGCCAAGATTGGCTCACTATCTCTGTATCTCCATAACTTTCTCCTTGTTGGGCTTCACTCTCTTCTAACTTAGCTAGGACTGCAATTTCTAATTGAATAGCGTCAAGCTCATCCAGCAGTTTCATGATTGGTTTTTGCTCTTCTACACATTCAAATATTTGTTCAGTGATTTTTGAATTAACTTTATCCAGCATGTCCGTACATTCCATAAGTGAATTCACATTGCGCGCCTCTTGTTTTACATTCTCCACTTCATAGCCCCTACCAACATCTCGAATAACAGAAGAATCATAACAAGGGTTCGGGGGAAGGGATTAAGATTTAGGACAACAATTCCAATGAATATATTGACGACCACATATATCACATAAAGGATATTCATCACCCTACCACGATTTATCCCAATCATCCATATCAATAAGAGTATCAAATTATTCAAAAAAAAAAAATGTTAAGAAAAAAAACTTATAAAAACAGAACTTAAATAATTACAAAGAAAAAATATAACCTAGACAAATAGTTAATTTCTAAGTCCCCGGCAGCGAAGTCAAAAACTTGTTGCTTCCAATTGCACACGCAAGTGTACGCGGTCGCACAAGTAATATAGTGGCTCTTAAAAGAACCAAATTATCGAACCCAAAGAACTTGTCAATTAATTATTCTTATTAAATTATATTAATTCTAATTATTTATTTAAGGGGAGAATTTCAAAAGATAAATATATTAACTAAACTAAAAATAAAGTTAAAATAACTAAAAAGCAATTAACTAAGAAAAGATAGATATATACTCAATCAATGAATGAATCGATCAAGGATTATAATTTAACTAACAATCATGTTTAGCATCAATTTCATCAACTTATTTGATTATCTAGTTATTGATTCACAGGGTTAAATGTATGATCATGGTCTCCCTATCTCTAATCGCCTACGATAAATAACACCCTAACTACATCATTGAGCGGGGATAAGATGGATTAAGTATCGAGCATTACAATTTCTTCATGTATAGTGACCAAGCATGGTTTCTAGGTATATCCCTATCCTAGATACAAATTAACCCTAATTATTAAGAAAAAATCATGCTCCTAATATTCCACGTTCTATCCTGTTATTCCTCTCCCGAGTTCAATTCGGACAATATGTTTATTTCAATGGTGATCAAGCATCAAAATAGTAATCACAAGAATATAAGAACAACTAATATGATAAACAAATCATGCCGAATCAAAATCACTAAACAATCATATTGTAAGTAAATATAATCCAAGAACGAAAATTTTAACTCCACATAGACATAGAGTAATTACAACGAATAATTCAAATAAAAAATGTAAAATAAATAAAAGGGAAGAAAAGAAAAATCCTAAATCAAAAGTTAATTTCTTCATTCATCCTCCTCCTCTCAATAATTATTCTTATGAACTATTTATAGATATAGAAAACTTTAAATAAAATAATTGAGTCCAAAACAAATTAGGAACCCAAAACATAAAAGGATTCCGCTTGAAACTATCGCTCGACCGTCCCAGAATTGGACTTCTTGAGATACTGCCACGTGGCACAACTCTAATATGCACTTCTCTTCAATTTCGGCCAACTTTACATATATATATATATATATATAAAAATATTAATATAATATTCAATTTAATCTATTAAACTTCCTGCTTATTTTCTTCTTTAACCTTTTATCATTAATTCTTTTTAACTTCAAACTTCTTCATTTTTCCACCAATTTAATCCTACAAGTAAAATATATTATTTAGCACAATTCATAAAATTCAAGCTCAAAAAAAAAAAAAAAAATTAAAAATATGTATTTTAACCTCAGTATCCGGGTTATGTGGGTGAATGACACTTTGTTAAGTTGCACATAAGCCGGGAAAATGATTGATCATGCGAAACTTAGATGTATAAAGAAAGAATTAATACAAAAGGTTGAAACTTTTGGTTGAGAGTGAAGAGATTTTAATTGGTAGTATAAAATTATTGAAATTGGAGAGAATGGCAGCATGGGTTGTGTCTTTCACTTTTTATTATTAAGAAAAAAAACATGTCATTTTATTCCTTATAACATGATCATGAAAACCATGGCACTCCATATATACTTTTCTTTAATTATTAATTATTCTAATTTCTTTTCATTTTCTAATGAATAAAGGGCCATAAAACTTGAGTATAGTAGAAGGAATCCAACCAAATTACAAGGGTCAATTTAGGTACTATGTAACTTAATTTTAGCCCTTTATTTTATTATGTTATATATATATATACATAAATAAGTCGGGTTTTTTTAGATATACAAAAACATCATATTCTTGCCGGATTTAAATGAATCCCTATTATTTCAAGGCAAGTATTTTATTTGAGAAACATGAAATATGTTTTAATTTTCAAAAGTCCACCAATGGTGGGGGTTATGGTACTGCCCCAATCTTTATATTATGAAATAAATTAAGTATGATATAAACCTTTGCCTCCAGAGTCAAATGAAGAATGAGACATTTGATTCTTATGTACCTATGGTTACAAACACGGTAAGAGTTGGGAATGTAAAAGTGTAAAAGTTGGGGTTGTTACAAAGGAGTGAGTGAGATATTGCATAAAATAAAGAAAGAGTTGTACCTACTCTATACGTGAGAAGTATTAA
Source organism: Solanum piurae (assembly GCA_029582685.1). Taxonomy (NCBI): domain Eukaryota; kingdom Viridiplantae; phylum Streptophyta; class Magnoliopsida; order Solanales; family Solanaceae; genus Solanum; species Solanum piurae. The sequence continues at coordinate 81,771 of JAJOOO010000298.1, read as the reverse complement.
TATTTATTAATCACAAAATGATTTTGAGGTGCAGAAAGCCCGGTTGATCAAGCATCACCATGGCTTTGACTTTACTAGACAGTGAGCCAAAATCATATATAGTAGATAGCATGACTTCTCCAATGTTAGCTAACTAATCAATCACTGTGTTTAAAAGTGTGAACAAAAGCAAAGTTTTCAATGCTAGAGAGTTGAGTGATCTAATCTGTAATATGTTTTACATGCCATGAAACCTTTATTTTGTTGTTAATCACGTCGTCCATCCACCATCACTTGAGAGTCAATTTCCACAATAATGTTAAAAAATTGTTTATAAATACAAAGTTTCAAGCCTTGCAAGATGGCTCTAGCCTCAACACTGTTGTTGTTGAAATCTGTACAGGCAAGAATGAAAGCCCCTCAAAATATCGCCACTATCTGATCTGAGCTTCCCGAACCCTTTAGCGCATCCATCAACATTGAGTTTTAAGAAACCATCAATATAGTGACAGATTTTCATTCCAAGAAGTAGGGAGGGAAGGACAGCTTCAACCAGTTAGTGGAATATATCATCATACACATATATTTACAAGTTTGGTGAATAATTAATATACATGTTAGTCTAACATCTTGATCTTGTCATATCTGACAGAACATGCACAACTCCCAACAAATAACTGTAGGAAGACTGATTCTTGTGTTTAGATAGCCACCAACACATGAGAACTTGTCTAATGCTCCCAAGTTAATGGAAATAGTTCCAGACTTTAAGACTCTCGCAAAATAAATGGTTTATAGTCTCCTGACAAGATCAAATGGATCACTTTAAGCTTTTGCACATTATCATCTCTTGCCGGAAAGCTTAAAAAAGGAGACTTCGAAGGGAAGTTGTGAAGGAAGTATTTTTGTGCTTTCTAACTGTGTGCCAAGAGTTCTAAGTATTTGTTCTATTGTTGATTTTTGTAAACAGGCGTCAGTTTGTTCAACAAATGATCTTTACCAACAACATATTCAAATACATACCTATAGTAGAGATTAAAATAAGTACAACGTCATGTAAAAATTAATAATCGTAAATTATGACAACAATAAATAGACGATAAAGAAAAATATACTTAAAAAAACACAATATATTAATATGGTACTGTTTTTACTATCTACTATTGATATATAATTGTCCCTTTTGTTTATGCGTCTGTTCCATTATTAGTATAAGGTATTGATGGATGATGTACAATTGATAGAAAGATTGCAACTTGCAAGGATAATTAATATTGATTTCAAAATACAATCATTATACTTGATAAATTATATTGATTTCCTGATATAAATTTGAGTTAATTTTTGGAGTGTGAGTTCTGTTAAAGATTTATTTAACATGATATTAAAGTCAAATTCATTTGAGATCATTATTTGTCCAATGTTGGGCCCTATCATATATTATCCACAGTCCAAGATATCCAATCTTGGGCATACGGGAGGGTGTTGACTCCCACATATAAGATAAGATGAGGTTAAGTTGGTTTTCTTTTATTAATTTGAGCAAAACTCGAACCATTATGAGCTAGTTTTTGGTGTGGAAATTAGGTTCAAAATCTATTTAACAATGTACAAAGATGAAATGACAAAAAGAAACCATAACCAAAAAAATTCTCCCCAAATAGAAATTAAACCTATTAAGTACTAATCAGCTAACTACCAACAACTCTAAGCTACTGAGGACAAGCAACTTAATGTTGGAAGTTGAATCTCGGACCAAACAAACATAACCTATTTTCCTCGAAAAATATTTTTCTTCATACCTCACACACCTTTAATATTATAATAATCTATTTATCTCACTTTTAGTTCAATTAATCAAATAACTATATAAAAATACACCCCTTTCCTAAATATACATCACAACAACAACATATCCAGTTTAATTCCATAAGTGAGGTCTAAGAGGAGCTGGGTTGTGTATCCTTACACATTACCCCTACCTTGCAAGGTTGACAATCTGTTTCCATTGACGGAACAAGAATTTTCACAAAAGGGTGTTCACAATAATTTTAAAAAAAGGTAAACACACGCAAAAAAAAATAAAAGAAAAACTATGAGAATTCAACCTTTGTGTAATATTTCATGGAAGCCTCGATCCAAAAAGAAAAAGAGAAAACAGAAGGAATTGGAATGAGAAGAGTATAAAAGCATCACTAACTGAAATAACGGAACCCCACAAGGATGAGTTTTTGAGAGTTATGAAAAAAGAAATGGCTGCGCAATGTCAATGGCAACCCACTAGTATTTCAACAACATTGAAGAAAGATGCTACATGCAAACAACTTTCAATTAACAGAGGCAGAATAACTTTTTGTAATTGGAGATCAAAGTACCTGTTCCCTTCTCCAATGACTGAACAATGTTGCACCAGCAGAAGTACTTCTTTTCCTGTTTCATTAGTGTCTGCGAAGAAGATCAAGTCACAAAGAGGAGATCATCAATATGAAGTAGTGAATGAGAATGGATGGAAAGTCACAAGAATGAATGAGACTACTGAACAAGAGATGATGAGGGAAGTTGCTGTGGTTCGAGCTAAAGCCTTCTCTCAACCTATTCCCTTCTCCAAGTACTTGCTCTTTCAGGTTCTTGATTTTTTACCCCATTCTTGATTTTCTTTTTCTCTCTGTTTCTAGCATCATTTTAGGAAAAACAGAATGATGATCATATATTTGTTCTCTGTTATGTAGGATGAACAACTTTCAAGACTTGTATACAAACTGAAGAATTATAAATCAGACAGGTAAAAATCATTTATTTCTCTTCTGTTATACATTTCTCTCCTTCTTGTTGAGAAAATCTAACTGCATTATGAACAATATTTTATCCAGAAAGGAATTTAGATATGATGGTCTCCATCATTTCTAATCAAGCTCATATCTTTATTATCAGTTTCTGAAATACTTGACTAAACAGGTATGCATGTTTAGTTGCGGAGGCCTCAACTGACACCCCTGAGGTAAAACAACAAGTGGTAGGAGTCGTTGATGCTACAGTATATAGCGATGATGATGTTCTTCAGTACCTTCCGGGAGGAACAGAATATATCTATATTTCTGGGATTGCTGTATTGAACAAATTCAGGTTCACGATTCAATTGGATATTAATTCCTATGTTATATGAATGTAGAGATGAGTTATGTGTGCCTTTTATGCTAACACAGACCTAAAATTGCAGGAGGCAGAAAGTTGCAACTGCCTTGCTCAAGGCATGTGATGGTCTGGCAAGATTTTGGGGGTTTGAATATCTAGTCCTAAGGGTTAATGAGGATGATTTTGGTGCTCGACGTTTGTATACAAATGCGGGTTATAAAGTAGTTTCAGGTGATGCTACATGGAAGACAAAGTGGATTGGTCGAAGAAGAATACTTATGATTAAACAGGTCTCACATGGATCAGCCTGAAACAAAAATTCCAATTCAAATCAGTGTTTGATCTTCAGGAAAGAGTGTTTCCTTGTGACTATTTTGCTTTTTTAAATTCACTTACATATATAGCTGACTGCTTTGTTGTTCTAGCCTCATTATATCAAGTACCTTAACCAGATATAGTTGTCTTTTATAGAAGGTGTTTGGCGATAGATTTCATCTAGAAGAGAATAATGTTGTTCATGTTTGAATGTACTTGACATATAACTTCAAAAGTGAAAGTAGTTGAAAAACAAGTTTTCCAAATTCTCGTGGACTGGCCATACGACTCTCAGGGTTGACTTTCCAAATGAATTGTTTAAAACAACTAGGACATTTTGGTACATCCTAACTGATAGATGAAAATGGTCACAAAGATGGAAGAATGAACTGAGACTATTACAGCACAAGAAAGCTCTTCACGAATTCGATCCACCTGTTGTTGTGACATTTCCACTCCTTTCTTTTCTCCTTTTCGAGTGGCTTTTGTCCCCGTTTCTACTAGATGGTGCTTGTTACATGTTGAGATTAAACTTCGTCTTAATGGTACACTAAGCATTAGGCAGAAGTGTATAGTTTTGAGTAAGGAATGCAAATAGGTCCAAATCAAACAAAAAGGAGATTGGAAATTCATAGTATGGACTAACAAGTTTGGATTGAAGTGTCAATATTGAATAGGCCTAATGATGGACAAAGACAGGGCAAACAAACCAAGTCCAGGCATATATTCCTCACTATCACCCTCTCCTGTGCAGTAACACTAGCCTCACCTGTTTGACTTCCTTCCAATGCTATATTTCTAGTTTCCCAAGTGTTTCTCCAGACAGCCATTGTCTGACAACTCCCTAAACAGGACCATCTACCAGTCCTTCCAAATACATAACAACAAGATAAAAGATTTACCAAACAGAGAGATAGAGACAAAGAAACAACTTTTTTGAGCCAAGATTAGATTTTGATAAGGACAAAAGTAAATACTCCCTGTGTTGAGTGTTTTGTGGTGTCCCTTGTATGACAAGTCTATTAAATTCCGGATACGTCTACAACACTTGTGAAAGCAATTTTCCTTTCACAAAACCGAATAATTAGGCTGATAGTTAACAGTCGCCTTGGGAATTATAGTGGACTTTGTGAGGTCAATATTTATGGATTCTATTATGGATAAATACTCTTTTGTCTTTCTTATCGAAATCAACATTTAAAATTTATGAGTTTTTATAATATTTTTAAATTAATGTACAATAATAACTCCACAGAATTTGTTTTACTACATATAAAGTCTTACAAAACTTATTTGGTTACACTTGTAGATTTACTTACGTATATTCTTAATCAATGGTCTTAAGCTTTGAGTCCTAACAATTAAAAAACACCTTTTGTGAGAAATACTTATCTCCAAAATAGACTTTTCGACATAATTTGATTTGATCGGGCTGAACACAAAGGTTTTCATAAACTATTTATATATATTAAGCAAACTTTTAATTACAATATAAAGTTGAAACCAAAAAGAAAAGCATTTATTGATTTTTATCTTATGAGGCTAATTATTATTGGTTGATTTTCTTGAGCCAAGAAGCTAAGAAAAATAGCCCCTTTCTCACATAAAGTCAGGGATAAGACTTGACATTGTTAAAGAATGACAAAAGTTTTACATCGATGGTTAATGAAATAGGTGGATTTCTTATAAGGCTTGGGTAATTCCCCTCCCTTTGAGCTAGCTTTTGGAGTGTGAGTTAGACCTAAGACCTAATTTAACATGGTATCAGAGCAGGGTTCGTCTCACCCGAAGTTGGGGACCCCAAAATCAAAATTGTTCACACACCAGATGTTAAGCATTGAGCGTGAGGTGGAGTGTTAAAGAATGACATAAGCCCCACATCGGTGGTTAATGAGATGAGTGAACTCCTTGTAAAACCTAATTTAACAGACATAGCCCACCCTTCCTCTACAGTTCATTTGTAGAACTATACTATTATGTTATTATTGTTGTTTGTAAATTATTGACTTATCGTTGCCAAATTTTGGAGACTAGCACCAACAACATCTCGAGGAATCATGAACTTGTAAATTTCCACAAGCACCTTCTCATCACACTCTTTCAATTAAATAAGTTTTTAAATGTAAATACATAATTCGTACCAAACTTATTGAATTTTACAGAATCGGAGACCATATGAAAAAAGAAGAAGTATTTATTGATTTGTGGATAGTTTTTCTTGTTAGGACCTTGGGTAATCTTTTTAGTGTATACCCCACTCCATTGTTTGTCAATTACCGTTGGCACAGAATTGGAGTGCCAAATTTTACAGCACCAGCACTAACACCAACACCATCACCATCACGAGCAACTAACTGTCCCTGTGTAATAATCATGGACTTGTAAATCTCGACGAGCACCTTCTCATCATACTCTTTCAATTGCCTTGTTCCGAATCCACCACCAATCCCACTACTCATACATCTCGAATTAGCAATCTTCATCATCATATTCACATACGCATCCCGCATATTCAATAACAATTTCTTCGGCCAAAATCGCCATAGCTTCAGACAATTCCGACTCAACTTCAGCCTTGGCTTTAGATTTATCTTCCAGAACCTTCCTCTCCCCAACCCGACCCGATTCTTCCTCCTCCAACCCGACCCTTTTAGCCTCTTATACCCTCCTCTTCTCCTCCTCTTCCAGTAACATTTTAATCCACTGTACAAGCTTGGTGTTGATACTGATAGTCCTCCTTCCATTTTTTTATTTTTTATTTTAGTTTTGGTAAATAAAAAAGATAATATGGACTTGAGCAGAAAAAAAAGGCAATGAAATTTGGTTTTTATAAAAAAAAAAAAGGGAGAGGGAGTTGGAAGATAATGAGAAGAATATTTAATGGGGGCGCAGGTTTATGGTTAATTCGTTACCGGTATTTTTCACGGGACATTAATGGATTGTGTAAGTACTGTATAAAAAGATTTTATTTCTCCAGATTTGAACCTAAATTAAATAAATATCTCCTACGCCCCTATTGTATACATTTATTAAGAAATTATTACTGTAATAGATTATCTTTAAAATATAATAAATACAATATCTTCAAAAATATAATATGAAAATGATAAATTAGAAATTAAGTGTAAAAATTATCCATTATTTTTTATAAAGTGGACAATTATTGTTGGACATTTCAATTAATATAGTGGACAACTATATATTGTTGGACGGAGAGAGTGTCAATTACTTATTCTTTTCATTTTTTTTGTCCACTATAATATTTTGGAATATTTAACACTACGTGTCCAATTTATAAAACTAATGAATAATTTGTTATTTTGTACTTCTATTTTACTCTTGCTATTAAATACTATTCATTTTTTAATGTTTAGATGACTTATATTTAATAGAGGTGAATTGATAAAATTACCGTATCATTTACTAATTAATTCATGTGTCAAGTCAATCGTAAACAATTATTGTTAGAAATATTAAAATCAAAATCAAAATTCAAGTAATTTCACTCTCGAAAAGTAAAAATATACCTTATTATAAAACCAAGGAAGTACTTTATAATTTGAAGCGTAATCAAAAAAATTAGTTTGTGTGTTATGAATAACTATTTATTTTGCTTCTTGAGTTCCAAAAATATAAATACTAAATTTTTTAATATACAATTAAAATGAGTGAGTTGTGTTGAATCACAAAGCTCAGCTCCTAAGCTTAAACTGACTAATGAGTGGCCCGTGCTTGATGTTAATCTGATGGAGCTTACAATATATCTCAGGTTAAGTTCATAATTGATCTAAGATAAGCTGGCTTGAATATTGTCTATCATAAAAAATATTTGATCAAAAATAGCTTTTATAAGTGGGTAGTTTTAATTTTTTAATCCCGTTTGATAAAAAAAAAAAAAAAAAAAATAATCTTCACTTCAGAAAATTTTAAGTTTTGCTAAGGTAAATGTTCAATAAATTTTAAGATAGTGATTAGAAGTTTTGTCTTACGGATAAAACTAAAATTTAGGTATGTTATTGATTAGACATAAGAATGGCAAAATTAAATTCAACCCGATCCAACTCATTTAGGTTTGGGTTGATTATTGACCTGCCTATTTGTTAGCAAAACTCATCTCAACTCAACCATTTCAACCATTAAAAATTGAATTGATATGTAACTCAAATTGATTTTTGAGAAATCTTGTCAAAATATTTTTTATTTTATTTTATTTTATATGTTATATATAATTATAATAAAGAAAAACACAATTTTATTAGGTACTAAAAGTTTATAAAATAACAAATAAAGCTATTAAAACTTAGTAAAAATTGAACGGGTTGGGTTATGACCCATTACCTAACCCGTTTTGACTCAAATAAATTTAGGTTGAATTGAATCTTGACCCATTTTGACCCGCCTAAATTTAATCCAACCTCCCCAATTATCACCTCTAATTAAACATAAGCTAATAAGGCAAATATTTCAAAAGAATGAACATATTCAATTGATCATAAATTCTACCTATCTTATACCTATAATGGACAACATAAATTATTTCAAGTTAAAGTCATTTTTTAAAGATTTTAATAACTAAATTTTAAATTTTAAAATCTAACACTTGGAAGGACATAGGTATAATTTCCTGATATATCTCCCTATTTTATGCAACCACCAACTAATAGAGCATTTAATATTCTTCAAGTTTGTCATCATCATCGTATTATAAAACTATATCATAAGTAGGGGTGTGCATTCGGTTTTTTGGTTTGGTTTTGTGTTATTCGGTTTGGGTTTTTTGGTTTTCGGTTTGAAAAAGTATAACCCAATCCGAACCAAAAAAAATTGGTTCGGTTCAGTTTTTCTCTTTTTGGTTTGGTTTTTTTCGGTTTGGCTATTCGGTTATATCTTATTTCATAAATAATTAATAACATAATCAAAGTTATATTTGCATTCTTAAAAAATAAAAATTTAATATAAGGAAAAGTAATAATATTGAATTTCTTAAATATCCTTTTCAATATAATCACGAGTAAAACTAACGGTGTCATACATGCTTTATTATTTATTAACTAACAAAATTTGCATATTGTTTTTCACATCTCAACTTAAGAGAAGTAGATTTTAATATATGTTAAGATATTACTATGAAAACTATTAGAAATCAACTATTAATAAACTTATGCTTATATGATTAATAGATAAGAATAACAATAAAAAAAATAAAAAATAAAAAAAACTTACTGGCAGTGATATGCAAGGAAGCAGCAAGCTAAAAGCAAGAAAGCAGAGCAAACTACAAAAGTAAAAAAGTTGACTAGCGCTGCTAATTCTAGTTCTGCTAGTTTTTTTTTTTCTTATGAAAATGCAAGTAATATGTGATATTTATAGTTATAATGTAAAAACCTAATGCCTAAAATTTAGTGAAATAGGATGGCAGTAATTTGATATGGGCCTAAATATTACGGTAATACTGAATTACTAGTACCTATATTGTAAACCTAAATATTATATGTGTAATTATTAATCTATTTATATATATATATATATAATTCGGTTTTTTTCGGTTTTTTGATTTTCATTTTTCTAAATCTGAAACCAAACCAAAAAACCAAACAAAGTAACTTATAAATCCAAAACCAAACCAAAAATCCAAAATACCAATCCAAATTACAATTTAATTTGATTTGATTTGATTTTTCGGTTTAATCCAAATAGTGCACACCCCTAATCATAAGCACACAATCCGCTTCCTCTTTTATGATTCTTCTTCTGTCTTATCCCTACGTACGTCCACACATTTGCGCACCCCATAAATAATATTAGATCATATGAGAAAATAATTCAATTTCACAAATAAATTTAATCATTTCCCATTAGTAAATACACTTTCATATTTTTGCTTTAATTTGTTCCTTTTAAGATTAATTTATTTAGGTTGTGCCTCTAGCCCATATATATTTCCTATTAATTTTGTTTCTCAATGTATATTCAATACTCCATTTCAAATTTTCAAGGATTTTTTTCATTGTTCGAAATAATTGATTTGTTCAAAGTTTAAAATAGATGTTTGAAACTTTTTTCATATTTACCCTTTTCTTTAGTGAAGTTTTATATTTTATAGGAAATAAATTACATAATTTACAAAGTTATATTTATGATTTTATAAAAGACAACAGTGAAAAATAGATTTAAATTATGTCCTAAAATATTTTTCTTAATAGGTATACACTACCTCACAAATTCACTTAATATGGAAAACTTCTATAGCTTAAACAAACAAAAAGAATGAATATTTGATTGAAGATAAGTACTCCATCCAATCCTATTTACTGGTCAAATATTTTCCTGATTTGATTTTTCTATTTATTTGTCATTTTTGACAAATCAAGGGAGAACAATTTTTTTTCTTCCTATTATACTCTCAATTATTAACATTGATTAATATCTATGAAAAATATAGTATAATTATATTTAAGACTATAAATTTATAGAAATAAAGTTATAAACTCATTATATCAATCATTATTTTCTTTAATAGATGTTTCAAATCAAAATTTAACAAATAAAAAGGGATGTTTAAGAAATAATTAATACAATCATCACCTGTAATCAATGATGTCAAAGTTTGAAATAATTAATACACTAGCTTCAATCATTAAAAACTAAATTGTTTTCAGGAAGCGCATGAATTTGGCCACTACCCCATGCATTTGTATTTAATTAGTTTCATTATTCAAGCATGGCACTACTAAGTGGTGAATTTAGAATTTTTACTAAAAGGGTTTTAAAATAGAAATATATTTCTTTTGTCTCATATTATTTGATCATCTTACTAAAAATAGTTATCTCGTATTATTTGTTCAACTTACTAAATCAAGAAAGCATTAATTAAATGTTTCCTATATTACTCTTGCAATTAATTTATTTTAAAGTGTTCACATGTGTTTGTAAAATTCTTAAGAAACTTTTTAAGTGAATTAGTGAAATCATCTTCTTATTTATGATTTCTTAATAAGCATGTAAAAAAGAAAAATGATCAAGTAATATAAAACGAAAGAAATAGTGTTTATTAGATGAAACCTCAACATGAATTTTGAATCCCCTCAACCACTAAGCAATATCTAATCTTATGTTTAGGAAACTCAAAATCTATACATATATATTTATATATATATATATACTCACAAAACCTTAAAAAATATCTTATATATATCGTGTAAATTTTGCTTGAGAAATTCGAGTGAACCCCTCACTATCCTCTAAAGCCACACACGTTTCCACTAGAGAAATAGGATCAATGAAAAGTCACATAAGAAAAGTCACATAATCAATCTCAATTTATTTGAGACTAAAGCAAAGTAGTTGTTATTTTATAGAAAGAGTAACCTTAAATTAGTATGGTGTATTTATGGAGATTTCAATTTTCTTCCAAATAATTAGAACCATTTTATGAAGCTTTCTTCGTTCTTTCCAAAAAATAATGCACAATTATAAGATCTCCTTCCACTTAGCTGTTTTGTTGGACATTTTCAAGCTTTTATTGTGATATTTGGAAGCAAGATAAAAATATTGGTTGAGTTCTATATCACAAAGTTTGACCTTAAGGTTCCCTTGATGACACTTATTTAATTCAGAAATTAAGCAGTATACAAGTTAATACTTTTTTTTCTTTTTACCATCGCATAAGATAGGGATCTTAAAATAGTTTCACAATCCCAAAATTAGTTCATGAGGCGAGATTGTCAAACAACATATACAGAGAGTCAGAGACCAAATCAAAAGTCTAAATAACATTATAGCCATTCATTGTTTGGATCCATTGACTCAAGTTAATCTAGATTCACGGTTACGTCACGTAGAACCTTGGAAAGAGAAAGTGCTCCCTTATAAGAAATTTATGCATTCGCAAAGCTCGAACCTAGAATCTCGTTTAACCATATTCATCCCACTATAACCCTTAGTGGTAGTAACCATAAGTATCACTCTAATAGGTATAGGGTTCAACAACAACATACTCAATGTAGTCCTACAAGTGAGATCGGAAGAGAGTAAAGTCTACACATACTTTATCCCTATCTTGAGAGGTAGAGATGTTGTATCCGATAGACCTTCGGCAGGGAAAACATTCAAAATAGGTCGATAAAAGAAATAACGGACGTAAAGAAACTATAGCAAAATACTATAAAGCTCTTAAAGGAAAATTTTGAAAATAAAACAACCAAAAATAAGCTCCCAATACTTGAGACAAGAGAACACAGATATAACACCATACATCATTTTTTTCCCTTTTTAGGAGCAGAAGTTGCTGACCTCAGAGCCTTCAGTTTCTTGGGTGTCACAGCCTTTGTTTTCTTCAGCCTCTCTGGTGTTTTTACTTGGCTCAATCTCTTCATCTTGCCATCAGATTTACCTGCAGCTGAAGTAGCAAAATCAACCTATTTATTCAGTAGTCCGGCCAAATATAGACGAGTTGAGTTATGACTCATTTGTGGCTTGATTGACCCAATAGATTGAACGCGAAATGACTTATCAAACTATTGAGTCAAATACTGTAACTTGGTGAGTTAACATGTAACAAAAGACCCAAATATGAAAACTCAAATTTAGAGATTGAAAATTACTTGCATTGGAAGACTTAAGTTAATACTATCAGACCTCTCTATAATAGCATTGTTTGTTCATATACTTTTTGGCTGCTATAACGGAATATTGTCATAGAGAACATATAAGATAGCATAACAAGTTGGACAGATATGTTATTTGACCCATCTCGACCAATTGATTTTGACTCAAACATTATCAGGACGGCTGAATTATGACATGTATATTAGTCTTACTTGCTTTTACCAGCTCAAATTTGATCCAACTCTTACATTTGTTACATTTTACCTGGAGTAGTTGATACATTCTTCTTCAATGCTTCTGGGGTCTTTACTTGGCTAAGCCTCTTCATTTTTTCCTTCTGGAGATTAACTGAAATCTTATAGAAATTGTTGATTTTGAATAGCTTCTCCGACTCTACAAATTTCTTTAACTGAACAGAGAGGAGTTTCTTGAAATTTGGGGGAAGAAATTCCTTGTACTTAGCTGCCATGAACTTTGCTATTGCTGGTTGGCTCGTACCATTTCGATCCTTCAGTGATGTTATTGCCTCTGTGATCATCTACAGAAACACAAAACATTAGCAGAAACTAAAGGAAAGTTCATAATTTTAAGCTAATGTTTGACCCTGAAATGACAATATGATCTTTAAATATTTCGAAGTTCCCAATTTTGGGAACTTCCCCTCAGAAAACTTCATGTTTTTTCCAAGTAAACACAACATTAAAACTCAAATTTTCAAGTTTCAACTCCAAAGTTTATGATCAAATGGGAGCTTGTTAGGTGCATATGCAAAGGTGAGTTCAGAATTTAAATTTGATCGATTTTGTCTTCATATTCTTACCACTGAACCAATTACATTTGAAATTATGAGTTCATAATCTAATATCTGTCGAAAATGCTGGTTTGATTGAACCCAGTAGCTATAGTTTACTGCTATTGTATTGAATTTGTGATCAGTCTCTAACAAAAATAAACTGTGAAGCTCTACAAATTTCAGATTTGAGGGAGAATGAAAAGAACAAATTAAAGTACCTGAAAATAGGGTGGATTGAAATCCAGAAATGAATTCGAAGCTTGAATTTCTAAAGCACAATGAATGCAATACAAAGACATATCCAGAATTTAAATTTGACTGATCCAATCTCTATGTTCTTACCACCGAACCGATTACAATTTTGGAAATTAATTACGGTTTCATGACATATTATCTACCGCAATATCTGGATCAATTAAACACAGTAATTATAGTCTACATCACCCACCTGGTATACGTGCATTTACAGGTTATATATCGAATTTATCTAACAAAAAATGAAGTATGAAGCTCTAAAATTTTTAAACAGTACCTGTATCTATGGTGGATGGACGTTTAGATATGAATTCGAAGCTCGAATTTGTAAGGCATGGTGAATACATCATACAAAGGAGGATCCGAAATTCAAATTTGATTCATCCAAATTCCATGTCATAAACACCAAACCGATTACACTTGTGAAATTAATTATAGGTTCATAATCTATTATGAATTATCTATCGCAAAATTTGGAACAATTAAACCCAGTAATTATAGTCCACATTCACTGACGGTGTATACGAGCATTTACTATCGAATCTATCTAACAAAAATGAAATTGTGAAGCTCTATAAATTAGAGTTTACCTGAAAATAAGGCGGATGAACATTTGAAGATGAATTTGAAGCCTTCATTGCGATAGCCATGGATTTTGTTCTCTATTTTCTCTGTGTGTTTGTGTTTCATTCTTTAGGATGAAAATTTGAATTTAAATTCAAATTTCATTTTGGCGGATTTAAAGTGGAGGGAATTGGGTATAGGCTTGGACTCTATTCATGGGCTGAAGACTGTCTTCCAACTCAATTGGGCTCTATGTTCATTTGAAGGCCCATTAACTTGTACTCCCTACGTTTCAATTTATTTAATTTTGATTTGACACGGGAAAAATTAAGAATACGTTTGAATTAAATATATGTCAAATATACTTGTTCTTTATTCTTGTGGTCTTGCACATGCAATGTGAAAAATTGGAATTAAAAAGTTGTTTTAAAAAAAAGGATAGATACATTTTTATACATAATCAAAAGGAAAGTAGAACAAATAAATCAAAACTGAGGAAGTATTTGGTGAGAACACTTAATTTGACAAAGTATTATTCAAAAAATTTGCTTCAAATACCACCAATGGATGTGGTGATTTGGTGGGACAAATGAGATCCCTAATTAAATATTTCAAGTTCGAGTTTTAGAATTTATAAAAAAATTCTAGCAAACCTTTTTCCCTTAATTGAGTCTTACATAGTTGAATTCCAATTAATCTGATCAGTAAATTCTGAATATCATAGGATTAAATGAACTATAGTCCCTTAATTTAGGTGAATGCCGTTTGATTATTTTTTTCCTTTTGTTCACAAAATTCTCGAAACTAAGGAGTATCTCTCTTATGTTTCCAAGGTAATACCTTAACCGCATTTTACGAAGAGTTCAATATTATTTTATTATCATATGATTATATAACATTATTTCATCCATCCCAAAAATATTTATCATACTTTATTTTTTGAAAGTTAAATTATATGTATTAAGATGTAAGAGTTTTTTTTTATAACTTTTAAATATTAAAGTAATATAAGTTCAAAAAAATAGTTGATTAAATCTGGAGAAACAAAATGCGATAAGTATTTTAGGACGGAGCCGTATTAATGTAAGTGATAAGTGTTAAAAGGAAGTATTGTCATTGTCGGTGACGTTGTCATTGGTGCATTGTTTTCTTCCCTATTTTTAGTTATTCGTAAGTGTACCTTTACTTCTTTCCAATTCTCACTAGCTACCATCCAAACATCTATTATTTCTAACCTTTTTAATTTTAACTCTTTCGATGACTTGAATTTATAATCTCAGAATTGAAGGTAAAAGGTAAGGATAGTTCAAATACATTAGTGATCTAAAGACAACATCAAATAGATGCCTTAAATTAGGTGTGCATCGATCGATTCAGTTTGGTTGATGTAGTATCGATTCGGTTTTTAAATATGCTAAATTAATAATCAAGATATTTTTTATTGATTTTGATCTTTAACGGTTCAGTTTTCGGTTTACCCAATAAGAAAATGCTTATAAAATAAATATATAACTTCTCTAATAATTTTACACGACAAGACGATAATGTAACTTTACAGAATACTCATAAATAGAAACAATAATAACTAATATAAAATGAACTATACAAGTGCAACACAAAGAAAAATGACGTGATGTATAATAATGAAGCTCAGACTGAACTAGGTGGAAGGAAGGGTTTATAAACGGATCGAACCTTATCAATAAGGTGAAAATTCACATTGTTATCAGTAAGTTATTAAAAAAATTCAGAAAATACATATGTTATTATTTTTACGAAGAAATGATAATGTTTTCAATTATTTTTTAGGAAAAAGTTTACTTTTAAAAAATTTAATCAAATAGAAGCTCAATCTACCGCTAACTAAATTTCCACGGAATTTCATTATAGTAATAAAAAAAAAAACATTTATACCGTGACAAAAAGATATATGAAATATAAATTTCAGTGGTAGCAGCCCAGACAAAGTGCCAACCTTGCACTGTATTAAAAATTGTAGTAATGTGCGTATTGTTATTTTTGGTCATTATAATAAACAATTGAATAAAGATGAGGTCATCAATACACATGCAATCTCCCGTGGTATCGCACGAATTTTGAATTTTCACTAAGAAAATTTAAAATATGAAGAATTAAACGCTCAATGAAGTCAATAAATTTATTAGCATAAATATACTTTTTAAGCAAAATTTATTGAATTCGATCACTTAACATGTAGATTACTAGCTCCGCTTCTACATATCAATCTTTTTTATTAGTAAAAACACTTCCCAATATATATATTTTATGGGTTTTTTTCTGCATACTTTCTCACATGAGAGTGTTGATATGGTATCATTTATCGAGCAATGTATTTCCACTTAAACGATTAAACAAATATACTTATATTTCCTTAATTATATCTTCCAAACATAATTCCTCAAAAAAGATTTCGAGTTTTAGTTTTGAGTAGAAAATTTTCTTCAGCCTTACGTGAAATAGTCGGACGTCAGTGAGAGACTGAGAGTATATCAAATACTACAAAAACAAAAAAAAGTTATATACATGACTATTCAAGTTAGAATTCTCTTCTAATTTGTGTGTACACACTTGCTACATTTTAAATTGTAAATTTGTTTCCACGCACTCCTCCTTCACCAAACTCTTGCATATTTTATAGTGACATAATATAAGCTACCCTTCTCCTTCTACTTTCTTTTTATATCCCCAAACCTTTTTTCCCCATATTTGATAAAGAAAAATCAACAAAGTTGATAACTTTCTTGAAAAAAATAAAATGGGGACTCCCTCACCCCCACATTCTCAATTCATTTTCCATATTTTTACTCTCCTTTTTTTGATTTCACTCAACCACTATTATTCTCAAGCTATTGCCAAAGACCAACTTTCTTGCACAATGTGCTCTTCTTGTGACAACCCTTGTCAGCCAATTTCACCCCCACCCCCACCCCCACCCTCTTCATCTGGCTATATTTGCCCACCACCGCCACCAGTTTATGTGTCACCCCCGAACAATGGTGGTGGCGGAAACTATCCGCCACCGAATAATAACCCTAATGGGTACCCAACTCCACCACCCCCAAATCCAATTGTACCATATTTTCCTTTCTATTTTCACAGCCCACCACCACCTACCTCCAAATCCATTCAGCTAAAAAAACACCCTTTAGTCACTTGTCTCATTTTTGGTGTTGCAATTTTCTTCTTGCTTTAACTTTGAACCCTCTAAACAAGACTAGTATTTTATAACTTCTTTATATGAAATTGAAGTTTATATTTTTCAGGTTTTGTACAATGTGCAGATATCAAGAAAGAAAGGCATAAGAGATGGGGCAGATGAACAACAAGTTGTGGAGTAGTAATAATTTTGGGGGTCCCAATTATTTCCATAAAAAAAGAATGGATCTTGATTGATGAAAAAGCTGTTATTATTACTACTACTTTGTTTTCAACTTTGAGTCCTGTAAAAATAAAGTGGTTGTGAGAATTAGCACATACTCATTGTTGTATACAATGAATTAAGGATGAAGTAATAACTTCTTAGCGTGTGTGCATTTCGATTAATTTCAAAAATATTGTATTTGTGCACTGTTATTTCTTTGAGATACTAACTTCTCTAGAATTTAAGTTTTTGTGTAAATAATTTTTTAGATTTTCCACTACATTAATTTAACGGCTTATAACATGTTAAGAATGCCATTTAATTTTTTGTAAGTAGATTTTTACCATATTAGTACGTAAAATTTAAAACTCATTTCATTAATATTAATGTACACTTATCATATTGTTAGTTCTTTTTTTATAATGTGGAGTTTGGTTGGCTTGAGGACCACTTGGGCACTCAGCTGGAAATGTATAAATCAACCTAAGGGGTAAGAAGACCAAGAAACTCTAAAGCTATCGTTTTTGTACCTATCTCCTCAAAACCCTAAAGTGAACATATAAATATAGCAGCTTAATTTAGCAAATGATCAAAAGAAGTAAACACATTCCATAATGGTAGTAATTTCACCACCTCATTCTTGTAAATGAAGTACCTCTTCTTAAGCCAGAAAGCAACTACTATGATAATGCCAAATGAGGGGACAGAAAGACGGAAACAAGTGTATGTTTACACCAAATAATGTCATGGAGAGCCCAGGTATGACTTGTACATTAACATGTATACATATATGATATATATATCCACCACCACCAATATATCTAGGGGGAAAAGGTAACTTATACAACACCAACTCCATCAAGAAATAGAAGAAAATATATGTAAAATCCAAACCTCCGCCAAATAGATGACAACTCTCTCTACACATTGTTTAAAGAGGATGTTTCTCCAATTTAAAACCACTCACTGACCTGCTAGCCAAACCTGGAAAGAATCAAACATTCAGAAACTACCACAAGTTTTAACTGCAATAAACCATTTTTGCTAAATCAAAGGCAAGGTTGACTAGTTTTACATCATTTAACACATCCTAATGCTAAATAATTTACACCATAAAACAGGTGCTCAAAAGAACAAAAGTCTTCAAAGGAAACCGTTGTCAACAGAGATAAAAATCATAAAAAAGGGAACAATAACATACCCCATCAACTGAAGTTGAATCCTCCCGATGGAAGAGATATATCTGCCCCTCCAAATTCGAATTGATCTTCAATTAATGAAACCTGCACATCTTCCTCCTCCAACCAATAAGTTTCGAGGATCTTCACTGCTTTCTCATAGATTTCAGTGTTGTCATGGCTTTGGAGGTTTTCAATCTTTTCTAGACCTTCAGCCTCGTCGATTAACTGGGCATAAACATTCACGCCTTCTGTGTTACCTAGATCCTTATCAGCTTCCCCAATCTTCAGAATATTCTCAAGCCCTTCCAAGCAGACTGTGACAATTCTTGGGTCAGGACATACCAGAAGATCACACAATGGTTTTATACAACCTTGGCTCACCAAGAACCTAGAAATCAATTTACATGTGAGCTTCAAACTAGATGTAAGGTTAACCAGATGAAACTTAATTTGCTAAAGGAACCATACTTGATTTGATCATGATTTCCACCGGACGTAGCATTTGAAATTGCCCAAGCAGCCTCTTTCTTTATCTCAAATTCAGCATGTTGTAGCAGATATACAAGAGGAGCAATAATGCCAGCCTCGATCACGATCTATTTCAATTAAACCCCTTTCAGTATCATTATACATAACTGAATCACATTGAAAAGGTTCTCTTTCTTCACTTATTTTCAGTTGTCTGTCAATTGATAAAAGAAGCACAAAATGTCAATTACCATACAACGTACCTGAATTTGATTTCGATTACCAGCTGTAATGTTCGAGATTGTCCAGCAAGCTTCCTTTTTAATGCTTTTTTTGTAATTTTGCGTCAACAGGTTAACAAGGCAGGGAAGAGCATGATGGTCAATCATAACCTAAACAATATGGATTCATCAATGTCCACCAAAAAAGAATCCAGCTGATAAATTAGGTAGGGCATAATTTGCTTCAACAACCAAAAGATGTAGTTTTTGAGTCCATTGTGTTTCCACTACGTCTGAGAGGTAGCAAAAATGAAAGGTTGCAAATAACTCCTCACTGACAGAGAGCATACCTCTGCCATAGTACAATATGCCCTATTAGAGCTTCCCCACCTTGGTAGGAGAATAACAGGATAGCAAAGAAGTTAACTCAATGTCACTCATCTTACGTTTCAGGGACCAAAAATTTAGAAAATCTCCTCTACCCTATTTTTTCTCCTACAGAACAAATAGAGATGGAACACCATTTGTTCCCGTAAATATGTTGCAACAGAATTATGTGGTGCAACACTATCCCGGTGGGAAGTTGAGCAATGGAAAGTTTATTCTAAAAATAATCATAACAGTCAAACTGTTGTGGATGCGTTGGAAGCCCTTAAATTAAGTATTTAATTATATTTTTAGTTGTTTTATTTATTATTCTAGAATAGGATTTATGTTTCATAGTTTCATAAGGATTAGGTTAAGTTATAGTTATTAGTTTGGAATAGGATTTAGGTCTCCTACTTTCATAAGAATTAGACTTCCTATTGATGTAAAAAGACTCCTATTTAAAGGGGCTTTTGATGAATAAATCCGTAAGTCATAATTCAGCAAAAAGCAGAAGATTAGAGTTCTCTCTTCCATTGAACTCTAAGGTTTCAGTCTCCCTTTGAAGAGCTAAAGAGATCAAAGTTTCTCTTTTAATGATTTCTAAGGTTTCAGCCTCCCTTTAACGAGCTGATTTATATTCATAACACAAATACCACTAACCCCCTACTCAGGTAGTCAAATGTGAAAACTGAAGACTGAAGTACACGGATGAATTAGCGAAGACTTTTTTTTTTATGACAATTAGCGAAGACTTTAGTTAGCAACCTCTCTTAAACATGGTAGAAAATTAATGAGAACTAATTGACTAGCCCAATCTTTACTTCGTCTTTCTTTCATATTATGATTATGATATAGTTGACTATCAGAATTATTACAAAAATTGAATTATCATTGACTAAAACTAGATTCAAGTATATTTTTTATCTGATCTGCAATAATTTACCTAAACGAAAAGAAGAAGAAGATACATCTGACGTACTGATGGATTAGATATTGAGAATTCATGTTTACACAGAAACTCATTTAAGAACGAGAAGAAGGAAAAACGAAAAAAAATCAAACATGAAGAATTGGCTAAAGCAGAGAATCTTATATATATATTGTACATGGGAGGATGATAAATACCTGAGTTTGGATATCGTCTCCTGTTACAATGTTACCAACAGTGCGCAAGGCAGGAATGAGAACAGATGGTGAAGAATGACTACTCACAAAAAGAAGATGAAGGCCGTAAGAAACTTATGATTTTAACATATCGAAAGCCTAAGACAAACCCCCCAAAGTAAGATCTATGACTCACAGTAGCAGCTCAACAAGGCGGGAACACACTCCAGCTTCAATAACAGCCTGGATTTTGTCATTAGTTCCATCAGAAAGATATGAAAGAGCCCAGCATGCATCTGTCAAGACTTCTTCATCATTTGAGTGGATAAGGCGACCAAGAGTGGGGAGTGCCGCTTTTGTCTGCGCGATGAATTTAAAAGGCATAATCTTCAAAAGTAATATAAATATCTGAAAAGATTAAACAAACTTTATCTTTAAAGTCAAACCTGCTCAAACTGCGGCTGAGGTTTTCCCCTACAAAAGTTTGACAATGTCCAGGTAGCATTTCTCAACATAGATAGCTTTGCCTGCTCATTAAATTGTGCCAGCAATGCCACTAAAGCTCCATGGCCAAGCACAAGGTCACGATACTTGGGCGAGTCACCAGCAATATTTCCCAAAGCCCAAACTGCCTATAAAAGTAAAAAAAAAAAAAAATCAAAATAAAAGAACTTTTAACTTTTCAGAAATAAATTGGCATATTTGGTGCTTCATAGACATAATATCAGGGGAATCTTAGTAGCTAAGTTGGTTGAATACTTGAACTTTCATCTTGTCGGTGAGGGTTTGATTTTCCACTTTGTAAACCCCTCCCCCATTTCTCCTTCCCGTACCCCCAATTTTTTTTAGAAAAAATAGACATAATATTATGACAATTATAAGAAGAAACATGAAAGCCTAGCACTCTTATATTTAAAGTTTTACCTGTTCACGGACATCATCGCTTGGTGAACTTAGAAGTCTGATGAAAATTGGAACAGCACCATAATCAATCACAACTTTAGTGTTTTCTGATGTACCAGATGCAATATTTGTAAGAGCCCACGCTGCCTCAAACTAGATTATAGGATGCCAACGATGTAAACATTAGAAATAAAGATGAACTACAAAACAAAAAACAAAAAAGCAATAGATTTTGTAAAAAAACCTGCAGTTGAGGATAGTCATCTCGAGCAAGAAATTCAACAAAGCGAGGAACTACCCCAGACTGTATCACTTCCTCTATAGGAGGATTGCGTTCTACCAAAACAACCAGAAGTGAAAACGCATACTAATTAAGACACAAAGATACAGAGAGGAAAAACATTCATTGTCAAGGTGATCAAACAGAAATACATTTAGGAAAAAAGCAAAGCAACACTGACCAATTGAAAGCAGTTTCCGGAACTGTGTTGTGCATTCAAGTTGCAAACTGCTGTCATCAGACCAAACCCCAGCAATTAATTCAGGAAGAGTCTCCAGCTGAAAGGTTATAAACCAATAAAATCAAATCAGATAAGTCTGTTGCTAGAGCAACATGATATTATTTTTGGCGCAATGCTACTCCTTCATTGCTATAAGGATGATTGTATTTGAAGTAGACGTCACCTAATCTAATTTTTCAGTGTATAGATTTCTTCCTTTTTCTTAAATAGAATTTTTCAAATACCTGTTTGATTCTTCAAATAGTGGTTGTGTCATTTTTGCTTTGCAGACAAGGGAGAAACAAAGCAGACTGTTTATTTAAACTCCTCAGCTTTCATACCTAACTATCGAAAATATTATGCTTCTCTAACAAGTAAAAAATTTATCCTTAAGAACTGAGTGAAGCAAGTAATTAACCAAAAATAACAGTACCCAATTATGCTCGAAAGGATGAACACCGAGTAACCATTGATTGCACTAGCAATTCAAATAAAAGATTGTATCCATCAAGGAAAAATGAGGCTAAGAACTGAATGAACTCTGAGTAAACATTGATCATGCTAACCATTCAAATAGAAACTGAATGCAATAAGGATTGGATAAGTGAGCCTAAGAACTGAATGAAGCAAGTAATTAACGAAAATATATGCTAGAAAGGATAAATACCAACTAGTCTTGATTGCAGTTGCAATTCAAATAAACAATTGAATCCAATAAGGATTAGTGAGGCTAAGAACTGAATGGAGCAAGTAGTTAATACAAGTAGCAAATTAAGCTGGAAATGGTGAACACTAAGTAAAAATTGATAGCACTTGCAATTCAAATAAAGCAACTGAAACCGATCACAATATCTGCATCATACGACTGAGAGTAGTTAACAAAAAATGCACGCTGCTGAGTAAGCTCAAAGAGATAAAAGATGAATTAGTTTTGATCGCACTTGCAATTCAAATAAACAATTGAATTCAATAAGGACAAGTGAGGCTAAGAATTGAATAGAGCAAGTAATTAATACAAGTAGCAACTTAAGCTGGAAATGATGAACACCATGTAAAACAACTGATTCCTATGACACTATCTGTATCATCATACAGCTGAGACAACGTTGTGAAAGGTGATCGCCTCATCATCAATGGCAAGAGGCGAGGCAAGGCGACCCTTAAGCGTCTATTATCTTTGTGGCGAGGCGATCTACAAGAGGCAACGCCATGGCGACAAAGGCGTCACTTTTTGTATTTTCGTAAAAAAAAAAAAAAGGCAACCAATTTAGGGTTTTGAAAGAAAGTTACCTATTTAAAAAAATATATATATAGGGTTTTAAAAGTTAAGGTAATTTTAGGGTTTTCTTTCCAAATTTGCACAGAACTGTGACTCCAACCCGTCAACTCGACTAGACTTCTTCAGTGAGGCAGTGACCGGTCAGACTTTTCCGGCGACTCCAAAGTTCAACCACTATGTATTTCTTCTTTTCTTCTTCCTCGGTTTCGTTTTCCTTCTTCTTCTTCTTCTTCTTCAGACTTCAAAGTTACTTCTATTGAGATTTTGATTATTTATATATGCAACTAAATATTTTAATTTTTTGGTATTAATTGGCGCTGCACTTTGGTGAGGCAGACCCTTGTTGCCTGTCTTTTGCAGTCCAAAACACTGGGCTGAGAGTAGTTAACAAAAAATGCATGTTGCTGAGTAAGCTCAAAGAGATTAAAGATGAATTAGTCTTGATCGCACTTGCAATTCAATTAAACAATTGAATCCAATAAGGATAAGTGAAGCTAAGAACTGAATGAAGCATTTAAATAACGAAAAATACAAGTAGCCGATTATGCTAGATAGGATGAACACCGAGAGTAAACATTGATGCACTTGCAATTCAAGCAAATAATTGAATTCAATAAGCATAACTGAATCTAAGAACTAAATAAAGCATTTAAATAACGAAAAATACAAAGTACCGAACTAAGCTCGTAAGAAAGAACACCGAGTAAACACTGATCACGGTTGAACTTCAAACAAATAATTGAATCAATTAAGTATAATTGAGGTTTAGAACTGAATGAAGCAAGTAATTAAACGAAAAATTCAAAGTACCGAATTAAGCTCATAAGGACACACACCGAGTAAACATTGATCGCACTTGCAAATTCAAATCAAACAACCAAATTCGATCAAAATATATGTAGCTAAGCAACTAAAAGTTAATCAACGAGAAAAATCTATACCTTCTTATCGAGGTGAGAAACAGCAGCAGTGCTAGGAAACTGCTGAGCTTGTAGTAAACCTTCACGACGCTTCTTAAGCAAACTCTCTTCTCTTTTATTCTTCCGGATCTCCACCATGTTATCTTCCCTTCTTCTCCGTCCTTCCTCCGCATCGACGGCAACTTTGTACCTGCTCCGGCGAGCCTCCGTTCTCGAGTTCGGCCTCAGTGACATAGCTCCGGTGAATCAAAATTCTGAACTCAAATCAATAATCGATAATCTCTATGAACAAAATTCAGTTTGAAGAATTCGAAATGAGAATTTGAGTTTTGTTAAATAGGAAAATGAGGAAGAAGACAATAGAGAGAGGAATCAGGTCTTGGGAAAAAATTGATTTGTTTCTACAAAAAAAGGTTTTGTTTCAACCACCACTATGCTTTTGGAAAGTAGCCTTTATTATGCCGTTATCTACGATATTGACACTGCTTCGTTTTTCTAATTAGTGATATCACATGCCGGATAAAATTTGAAAATAAAATAAAATATTATCATTTTTTTTCAAAAAAAAAAAAAACTCTTTGTATATTTAGTAAATTTTTAATTCCATTATTCATAAATTATAATCTCTGATGAGGCATCGGAAGAGTTAAATAAATTTTCTTCTTGGTTTTAACTTGGAATTCAAAAAAGTTGTATATTTTTTAAATTTCGTATCCAATTATAAATTAAGATACATAAAATGAAATGAAGAGAATAAGATTTGATATACTAATCTTTGTATGGAAATTCAGTATTTATATCAAATCTGTAAATATACTATAAATATCTTAATCCTTACTTCCAAACTCTAAAATGTGTGAATCGTTTGATTTGCGTGTTTCAATTTTCAATAAGTACAAAAAAAGAAGTAAAAGAATTATTTTATGAGAAACTATTTTTGGAAATGGAAGGATGGAATAGTAACAGGAAAAAAGCACACTTTAAATAGGCCTTTATTGATTGTTAAATACATATGAATAACTATTGTTACATTTTAGTCGATGTTGTGATCATAATTATGAGCTGTCATATTTTATTTCTTAATTAAATAGACCTAACATAGCCATATTAGACGTTAATACTAGTTTTAGTATGATGTCTGGAAATGTGATAAATGCATTAGGATGGTAATAAAACTTACTTTAATGTGTAATGATCAACAACAATAACGACACAAGTATATCATAATTGTACAAGTAAGGTACAAAGAAAATAGTATTATGAGTGATTGTTTCTGATAAATCCTTGATTCAAATAGTAAAACATATCAAAATTACTATGTAAAAAAATACGTCAAATCGAAAATAACGAAAATAACAATTAATGCATAATGATCATGACATGCAAATTAATGTACTAACTATTTATCATATGATATAATATAATAATAATAATAAGGGAGATAACAAAAAAGTATCAAATCTTAACTGCTCTATCTGATAAAGGTGTGAAGATAAACTAGTTAATTAAAAGTAAAGATTTCATTTGCTTCACTATAGCAGCCTATAATGAAGCTGATAATATGCCACCAAATATATCCATATACATCACTTTATAGAAATGTATCGATCGAATACATCACTTTACGGGATGTATCGGGGATGTGGGGACTGTTATTGGGCCATTCCACAATGCTTTGTGCAATTTCTGTATTGGGTTTTCCAGAGTTGCAATTCATGAAGCTCAAGCCCATTATGGTGAACAGTTTGAGCCTAAATTACACCCCCACATGACATCTATTTTTTTCTTTAGATGGAGTCAAAGATCAATAAATTAAGATGTGGAATGAAGAAAGAAAAAATATGTGACATAAAATATTACTCTAGCCAGTGTTATATATATATATAAAATTTACCTCAAAATGTGATTTTTTATAAATAAAATTTGATTAATAAAAGACTAAGACTAATAATATTAACCTTTGACAAACTTGAAATAATATATAGTTCGTATAAATATACAGGACCACAATTACAAGAACAACCAAGAAAAATAAATTCAATAAAGTTCAAGATGTACCCATTAGTAAATGGAAACATTAATAAGATATGTGATAGGATAAAGAAAGGCCATCAGTTTGTGGTCACTTCTTGAGTTATGGAATATTCATATTCTATGTTATGTCAATTCAAAAATTCATATAAAGATTCAAAAAAATTACTAAGGTATTAAATATATAATTGAATTTGTAATTTAGGAAAAAAAATTACACCCACTTCATCACTATAGTCACTAAGAGTATTTTCTAATATCAGAGAGATTCAATTGCTCGTGTACGCATAAAAACATAATAGTAATTTTTTTTTTATTTATATATTATAATTTTTTTTATGGAGGAGATTTTATTGAAATACTCTCTTTTTTTTTTTTTTTTTTTTTACCCTTCCCTAGGAGCTCCTACCCCTTTTGCTCCCTTGGTGACTCAAACTTGCAACCTTCGAGTTGGAAGTGAGGGGTGCTTACCATCCGAGCAACACCCTCTCGTCAATTTTATTGAAATACTCCACTAGTTTGTTTATTAATCGTGGGATAGATAAGATTTTTTTGATATAAGAAGAGCTTTTCCTTAAGAGTCGTACAACATATTATAAATCTAAATTAGTTGAATTAATAAATTCCAAACAAACCATGATTAAAAAGAAGAAGGGGGAGAGGGGGGGATGTGGTGCAAATTAACTTATTTATCTATGTATTTTGTCATAATATATAAATATGTTTTTTAATTTGGTTTTAGCTGCAGTTACGCCTGTCAACTTTAGATATGCACGGGTAGACACTTAAACTTATATAAAATTGAATAAGTAGATACACACCCTACGTGACATAATACACATAGGACACCACACAACATGACATAAGATTGTCACGTAGAATAAATACATCTATTTATTTAATTTTTTAAAAGTTTAAATATCTACTCGTGTACGCCTAAAATTGTGGCATATTTGTATATTTCATGTCAATATGTTTGAATCT
The DNA here is from genome assembly GCA_029582685.1 of Solanum piurae. Lineage (NCBI taxonomy): Eukaryota > Viridiplantae > Streptophyta > Magnoliopsida > Solanales > Solanaceae > Solanum > Solanum piurae. The sequence continues at coordinate 54,784 of JAJOOO010000298.1, read as the reverse complement.
TCTTTGTCGCTAGTCACTACACAAAAATATTCACTTATTTCGAGACAATTCAACAATTTAACTTATTTGATTCCTCGTTGTCACTAGTAACTACACCAAAATATTCACTTATTTCAAGACAATTCAATAATTTATACTTATATAACTATTTTCATAATATAATTATTCAATGATAGGGATTCAATAATAATATATAAAACCCTTTTTTGGCTTTCTTTACTCCGTCACTAACTATGCGATAAATGAAAATTCATTCACTTTAATTAAATACAATTCTAATTTTTCATCGAAGAGATTCAAATTATAACAAGGTAAAATATAGAAAAAGTAAAAAGAAATCAATATCTAATTTTTTTTTTCTTTTTTCTAAATTAGTGATAGATGAAAGAGAAATTGAAGACGGAGATTACAAGGTAGAAAATTGAATCGTTTTTAATAAATAGGAATTAACAAAAGTGAAAATTCACATAACTAATTAATTGAGTTATTAAAAAAATTTGTGTATATAATATACAGTATAATTTTCAGTAATAGCAATGAATGAAGAAACAACGTGGTAGACAGAGCACTTGACGGTGCACACGCCACGGCTTTCTATATTGTGTGGTCTCTTAGCTTCCATCTCCAAACAACTACTCTACGAGTGACACATAATGCAAAATCTTCCATTTTTTAATTTGGTTCACACGTCTATAATAATGTTTTGTTACCTTTAAATGTGTGTCCTATCCTTAAAGTTGTCAACAATTATGTCATAGGTTCCAAATTTTGGCTCAACCTTTTATTCTATTAAAAGAAAAATAAAGAATTTAAAACGTTAAAGATATTGAATTCTGTCAAATCTGTATTACAGACGGTATGTTTTAACTTATATATGTGTCATTAGGAAGCCGTTTTTATAATCGTTAAAGTTGTATTTGACACTTGGATATTCAGTGTTAAGCCACACACACACACAAAAAAAAAAAAGTGATGCAACTTCTTCACAACAAGGTGTCCTGAATTTAAGTTTTTATACTAATCTTATTTCTATTTTTATAAAATAAAAGACCATTTCGAATAGTTAAGAAAATCACATAAATAAATCAAGATAAATGAATGGTTACATTATTACATACGTCCAAATTAGCATCACCATAAAAATAGGAAGAGGTGAGTAGGTGAGGTGGGGTTAATTAGTAGTAGTACTACGTAGTAATTATTAAGTGCACCAAATTAAACAACTTGTTTCTTCTATCTATTTATTGACATTATGTTTGGGGTTCATTTGCATTTTCTTCACTTGTCAAATATCTTAGAAAGTGTATAGTATAATTAAATATATTATACACACTAAGAAATAATAATGGGAAGAACACCTTGTTGTGAGAAAGTAGGTCTTAAGAGAGGGAGATGGACTTCAGAAGAAGATGAAATCCTCACCAACTATATTCAAGCTAATGGTGAAGGTTCTTGGAGGTCATTACCCAAAAATGCTGGTAATTAACATTCTTTGAATACATACTATTAGTGTGTAACTATCTCATCTAAAAATTAACTTCTTCTTTTTTATTTATAGAAAAAACGGTTAACGATCGACTGAGAGATTACATTTTTGTTTACTTAGTTATACTTTTAACACCTTCCTTTTATGCTAGATTCTTTAATTGAGTATGCGAACAAAATTTTATATATTAACATCATAAATTGAAATATAAACTATATGTATAATGTATAGGAAAACTCTTTATATGGAAGAAAGAATTTCTGGTCATAAAAACATAAAGGCATAAATTGCGCAAGAAGTTCAAAATTGGTTTTGTATTCCATTCATGGGGATATAGCATCGAGATAGATTTCATAAAGGGGAGGGTGAACTGCCTAGCAAAGAGAAAGGGCGGAAGGAGACCTCGCTAGGAGTTAGAATTCAACTTTTTGGGAAAACTGTTAAGTCAGCTAATTAATATCACACTATTTTAAAAGTATTTTTGAGTTATTTAGACCAACATCTTTGTCAGAAGCACTGGTGGAGCTATATAGACTAAAAATTAGTAAGCTGGACATTGTTTGCCATGGGTTTTTGTTTATTGTAGTTTGACACTTTCAGTGAAACTTTTGACTCCATCATTTGTTACAAATCAAGTGATTGAGTCAGAAATATTTACTTTTATTTACTGAATTATGTGTTCATCATTTCGTTGTAAAGTGAAAAATAAATAATTACTTTTTAATTTTATTTTTGTGGCTCTTTAATAGGACTACTAAGATGTGGAAAGAGTTGCAGACTAAGATGGATTAATTATTTGAAGACTGATTTGAAGAGGGGTAACATAACCTCTGACGAAGAAGCTATAATCATCAAGTTGCGTGCAACTTTGGGCAACAGGTTCGTTTCGTTTTTAATAGATTTTCGATTTTTTATATAATAAAGACGTTATATTTGATAGATTCTTAATATATTCTTAAAATATTATGCTATTAAAATATATTAGCTAATTTTTTTGGTATTGATGAATATTTTTTTTAGTCCCTTGATTTATTACACTATTTAAAGGGAAAAGGAGGAAAATATGGTATAATTTAACTCTCTCTATATATTAATTTTTATTTTATCTGTATAATTTTTAGAATAAATATATAATTCCACTTGATATGATTGGTAATTATCTCTTAAATAATTAAATAGAAGCCCTTTTTAAATACGAGTATGTAGAAGTTAAATACATTTCTTTCCTCATCAAATTTAAGTCATATATATGATAGTGAAAATATTTTTTTACAGTGTGATAATAAATTAACTAGCTATTAGTTTTATCAAATAACATTTAGTATTTATTCTTAGAAATTAACTATAATGTTTTATAGATTATATAATTGTGTAAATATCTTTTAAATCTGAATGTTTAATTTGTTTTGCAGGTGGTCTTTAATAGTTGAACATTTACCAGGTAGAACAGACAATGAAATAAAAAACTATTGGAATTCTCATTTGAGCAGAAAAGTAGATAGCTTAAGAATTCCAAGTGATGAAAAGCTACCACAAGCAGTTGTTGAATTAGCTAAAAAGGGAACACAACAACAAATTAGCAAACGAGGACGCAGAAGAAAAATAAATACTAGCGTTTCAAATTCTACAAATGAAATTCCAGTTCCTATAACAAGTGAAGAAAATAATGACATCGAGTTTGATCATACTGATAAATATGGAGAGCTAGATCAAGATTTTATTACCAATTGTTTATGGGAAGGAGAAGGAGAAAATCTTGAAATAGCTAATGATGATAATAATAATAATAATAATGAAATCTTAAGTGAGGATAATTATGGTAAACTTGATTGTTGGGATTGGGAATATTTAGGTGAAATATTGAATAATGAAATATGGACAAATAGTAGTACTAAAGAAGCTGAGCAAGAGAATAATAATAATATGTCATTACGTGACACTAATGACAATATGCAGAACTGTATGAACAAAGAAGCAACACCAGAAAATGTTGATCTCATGCAGAGTGATTTGGTAGCTTGGCTTTTGTCTTAGTTTTGGAAATATTACAATTAAGGAAATAGTTTATCGAAAATATTTTTTTATTTCACAAAAATAAAGATTAAATTATGTATATTATTGTTGTGATATTGTTGTGGTAGAAATAGACTAGGCATGTATGTAGAGTGGGTTTAAGTGCATTTTGGGGTTTTTTTTGTTTTACTTGAAACATGTATGATGTATATATATTATTTATAAATGAAAAAATAAAAAAGTTGTGTACATATTCTTTTTGTTAGGATTTTGTCCTGATTTTCTTATTATATTTGAGTTTTACTCTCTCTTTTTTAAGGAAAGTTAAAGTATTACCATAAATGCTTTAATTTTTCTTTAAAGAAAAATATAATTTTCTTCCATATTTGGTTATTATTTTCTTCGAGAAAATGTATGGAACCCTATAAATTGAAGATCATTTTCTCATACCAAGAACACAATAGCATCCACAATGTAGACGTTTAAGAATTTTGTTTATGGAGAGATTTTTCTCTCAAAAGTTTTAATAAAAAAAAATTATATTAGTTTTCATTTGTAGGCCAATTGGCCAAATCATATAATTATATTATGTTTTTAGTATAGTTTTTGTCATCTAACTTATTGTCTCATAATAAGTTTCCGCATGATGCCCTAATTCTTTTGAACCCAACAAGTGGTATCAGAGCTTATGATTTAATGGTCCATCAATTCAATGATTGAACGAGATTGAAGACAAATTCAAATTATTTCAAATCAATTTGCAACAAATTTGATAATCAATTAGAAGTTAGAATGATTTATCAATATATATAGGTAGACTTATTTGTTGAACAATTTGAATATTGAAACAAGTGAGACCATTTGTAGGGGGGAAGGGTAAATATATCCTTCCATTTTGCGATTTAAAATAGCTCTATTGTTTGGTAAAAAAAAATAGTACTAAATATACATTATATCGTCTAATAAATGTGCATATTTATCCTTTTTATTAATAAATTTATATTTTTTACTTAATTGACCAAAATAATATTACTGGTTTTTAATTTCAAAAATATTACATGGTTTCAACAATTATCTCACTACTTTTTTACACCTCTAGACTCGATCAAAATGAAAAAAATCGTTTTCTTTTTTACTCAATCATAAATTTTGGTTTGGATTGAGTCTAATAGATGAAGAATATATATTTTTTCAATTGGGTTGGGTCTGAGTGCGTAAAAATATGGAAGAGGTAATTTTATTAAGCCACGTGACATTCTTAAAATTTAAAAATAAATTTTAAGTTATTAGTCTGTTAACGAAAAGTCGAAAAGGATAAATCTACACCATTTGTTAAATGACGAGGATATATATGCACAATTTGTTAAACGATAAGGATATATATGCACCACTTTTTTAACAAGGGGTATATGTGCTCTAAATAGCAAAATTAAGAGATATATTTTCCCATTTGCCCAACAAAATATATACAATAGTATGTAGTGTGTCCCAAAATAATATTGATCAGTCTTTTCTTATATTTTTAACGAGAGATATATGTATCTAATATTGATCAATCTTTTTTCATATTTTTACGATGGGTATATGTACATAATATTGATCAGTCTTTTCTCATATTTTTAATGAGGGGTATATATACGTAATATATATTGATCAGTTTTTTCTCATATTTTTAACGAAGGGTATATGTACCCAATATTGATCCGTCTTTTCTCATAATTTTAACGAAGGATATATGTACCTAATATTGATAAGTCTTTTCTCATATTACTAGCTGGACAACTTCTTGAATATCAATATCAACTTTCAATGGTTGGAGGTTATATCTTGAAATTTATTTAATACTCTCTCTATTCAATAATAATTGTTTACTATTGACTTGATACATGAATTAAAAAGTAGTAAATGATAGGGACAATCATTTTATCAAATCACTCTTATTAAATATAAGACATCTAAACATTGAAATATGAATAATATTTAATATTAAGAGTAAAACAAACACACTATAATAAATTATTCATTAAATTTATAAACTGAACAAGTTTTATTAAATATCTCAAAATAGTATAGTAAACAAGAAAAGATGAATAGACGGATTAATTTGTTTGGCTCTTTGTAGACTTGTCCTAGCCTCCTAGGAAGGGGCAACTTAGTATGGGAGTATGCACCTTACAATCATCAATTATGAATGAGCAATTATGGGTCATTTGATACCTTAGTGAGTTTATAATTTTGAAACTGTTCAAATTAAATTCTCTTGTAGCATTAAATCATCACATGTTGAGAGGAGTAACTATTTCTTCTTCTTTCTCCTCTATTTTTATTTATTATAAGATGATATATTGATAGCTTTATGAATAGTGTAGCCCGAGAGCACTAAACATCGTTATTATAGAATGTTATTTCTTACATTGATAGAAACGGAGACCAATATCATTTTATCTATATTCAACTTTATATATATATTTAAGTTAGATATTTATATATATTTTTAGTTAAAAGAAAGAAAAACCAAGAAAAGAACTAAAAATATATTATTATTATTTTTGCAGATGATAAGGGCAGGTTGTTTGTGATGATAATAGAGATTTTATAAAGGAATCTATGAGGTTATCTAATTGTCATATTATTAACTTAATAATTTGATAACTCTAAATATATTTATTCACTTGTGTAATTGCAGTTTTGATCTTTTTAACATATAAAATATATGTAATGTACAGGTTAATGAGCTATTATTATTATTAGAGGAGTGAATATATTTTGTTTAAGGTAAGATTATTTCTCATGTATATACAACCTTTTCTATAGAATAAATATTAAATTGATTCCCTTTTGTTTTATAGCAGTAAAATTCAGGAAGAAATAGCATTATCAAAGTATTTTAAGTGATGAATTAACAACAAAAATATGACTTAAAAATGTGAAACTATTTTGAAATAGTATTTATTTCTGAATTGAAGTCGAACTTATTAATTATTTTAGACTTATATTAATTTAAAATAACTGAACCATATGAAAATATATTATCTTATCTAAATGATCAGTGATTTTTTTCATTGTCCCTAATTAGAACTGAATGAAAAATATTATCTTACAGAGATTATTAATTTACAGAGTATTAATTTAGTGAAATTTACTATATGTGATTTTAAGATGTCAATAAATGTCTAAATAAATTATTCAATTAAAGATTAAACTTAAGATATTTAAGAAGATAAAAGATGAAACGACTTTATTTTTTAAAACTTTTCATTGTTCTGAAAATCTTATTTAACTTAGGGAGAATTTACGCTATTAACGTAAAATTGATATAAATTCTTTTTACAAAGAACTTCATATATAGATACTAAAAGAATTATAACCAACATACATTCATAAACAAAATCATATGATTATTAGGATAGTCAAAGAATATGTTTGGCTAAGGTTATAACCTGGTTTAACACGCTTATAAGAATCTTTTGTGTTTATCTACATATTTGATAAACGTCAAAAGTATTTACAAGTTAAAATAGACAAAAAAATAATTATAATCATCACCGCCTTCTGATTTTACACCTCATCATAAGCATTTTTTATTTGACTAAACCTTTACTATTTTGTCCTTAATATATTTTGTGATCTTCGAAATATGTACCCTTCTAATGTGTTCTAACATATGTTCCTTCTCTTTTATATGTAAATAAAAAAATACACACTAATTCATTATCTTCCATTGGATTTAAATGCTTCTTTGTAAAATATCGTGGGGAAATGACCTGCTTAAGTTATTAAATTTCCATAACTCCACCACTTATACTTGATGTAGATCTGCCCATATGTAGGGTGTGGTGTGGGGGAGGTAGCAAACACCCAGGGTCTAGTTGTAGTACAATTATAATTTGGTCCCATGATATTGACTAAGGATGTGTAAGGGTCAGTTCGATTCAATTTTATGTATTATCGGTTTTTGATTTTTAGATATGCTAAACCAATAACAAACTAATAAGATATTCTGTATCAATTTTTGATTTATCGCTTTTTGGTCATTAACGGTTCGACTTTTGATTTACCCAATAAAAAAATGCTCATAAAATAAATATATGACTTTTCGGTTCTTTAACAATTTGGCGCTAAATAGTGAAATAATATAGTTAAACAAGAAATCTAATGAGAAATTGCATCAATAAGAACAATAGATGTAGCACGATGGCTACAATTACATGTTACAACCAAATCATAATATGAAATTTCTGATGGAAAGTATAAGTATTGTAAAGTGTGAAGTGTGTGGACAGTAGTGTAGAGTACTGATATAGTGTTTAGTTATGTTAAATTATTAATATTTAATATTTATGAAGGCTAAAATAGTAAATTACTATCGCCTTAATGAGTTATTGATTTATCCAATAACCCAATACTAAAAACCGATACCGAACCAATAACCCAATAAATATTGTTTATAGAATCATTACAATAATGATAACCAAATAACATTTTTTCTATTCGATTTACTAGTCGATTCAATTTTTGCACAGCCCTAATATTGATACATGTTGAAGTTAGTAAAAAATACATATCAATATGGATTATGGTGCGGTAGTTAGATTATTTTGCTTTATATTTAAATTGTCATACGTCAAATTGGAACCAGACATGCGCACATGAATTTGTACGTGCCAGCGGACCTTTTTGTTCCTTATTAATTATTTTCACTAATATTTTTGGTGAGATTAATCACATCTTAATTATATTAAGAACAAGTGTAATTATATGGTCGCTAGCTAGTGTTAATCGTTAGGTAAACACTAAAATCCTTGTATATATAATCTAAAGTCAACAAAAAACATTAGTTGATATCACTAACTAACTACTAAGATTTTACACCTTATAATCACATTTGATTTGACTAAATATATACTACTCTATTTATTCTTAGTATTTTTAGTAATCTCCAAAATAAATACCCTTCCTAAAACAACATACCAAACATATACTAAGTACATTTTCGATACTTCCTAATTAATACATAACTATTTATTTTTAATTCATACCAAACACACTAAGTACTACATCTTTTTCATTATTAATTCATCATCAATAAAGTCATTTTCCAATTTAATACCTTCATTTGAACCGATCAATGTCTATACCTTTTTGCATATTGCAACCTATACAACGACGTTGTGCTAGTTATTAAGGAAAATATATTTTGTGAAAAAAATATCTTTTCCAAAAAATAAATGATTCACTTATTATTTTTTTTGGTGTGTTGCAAGCAAGCAAGCAAATAAATTTTGTTATTGTAAAAAAACATATATTCTAGATAATTAATATCATAGGAATGAAAACAAAGTAAGAGATGCAAACTTTCTGCCGACCTAGGGTTCTGGTGGTTCCTACATAGGCAGCAGCTGCGCAGCTATCATGGCTGCTACGGCCACTGGACGGCCTCCTTTCGAGGCTGTCCATCCCACCCCACCACCCCAAACCACAATCTGTTAGTGAAAAACTTACAAGATAACAAAAAATACAAGATTACAATTGAAAATAAAAATGAAGAAATAAATCTCTTCAGGCTGAGGCGCGGATATCTCGCTCTCTTTAAGGAGATTCAAGCCCACTGCAACAAATGTTCTTCACTGGTCCAGCAGTAGTCCTCTTGACTTGTCCCCTCCAGGATACAACAACCTTCACAAAGTATAACTCAGGACAAGAGTTGAGTCCAAAGCTCCACAAAATAAACACCTCCCTTCAACTAATAAGAACTCTCTTTTTGACAAACAATATGCACTCTATATTTTCTTATGTATTGTGTGTTACCATATCAAATGAAGACCATCACTATTTATACTAGAAGAAATCTTCCTAACAAAGAATAAGAAGATAATGGTGTAGTAAATAGTGAAGATAATGGTCTTAGGAGTTACATAGGTTACAAGAATAATGGAGGAGTAAAGAATAATATAATGGAGAAATAATTAATGGTCAAATGCACCAACGGCTAAGACTGTTGCAAGAAAGGAATTGGATATAACACTAACTCCAACAAATGGAGTAATGCGGCAGTTAACTCCAAAATGGAGTAACTCACTAATTAAAAGACCACTAACGGGCAGTCCTTATTCCTTTCTGCAACATATTCACAAAGGTATAATAAGCCTAGGACATTATGTAACAATTTAATTAATATTAAAATGTTCAAAAGACCAACACAATCTGCCCTAATTAACTCAAAAACAATAGTAAAATCAATCAAAATAATTAATGGAGAACCTATTATCACGTTTTCAACGGAGGAAAGACAAGACTTTATGATCGAAGAAGGATTACATCAAGCAGTGGTGTTTAAATTATCCTATGGTGCGCCAGATTTGAACGTATTAAGGTCAATTTTACCGAAACATCTTGGTACCAAGGGCAATTGTTTAATTGGCTTACTTGCTCCAAGACAAGTTTTGTTGAGGTTTGATCAATATGAAGATTATGTACTAGCTTTATCTCGCTCAGTTAATTATCTTCTCTACAATAGAGAGGAGCACCAATGTAGGGTTTTTCCATGGTCCATTGGATATAACCCTAAGGAGGAAACGACGTTAGCTGTGGTTTGAATTTCTTTACCGAACTTATCTCCAGATTTGTTTGCAAAGAAGTCTCTGTTGTCTATAACATCAGCAGTTGGGAAACCAATAGCTATAGATAAAGCTACTCAAATCAAGTCAAGACCTAGCACGGCTAGAGTCAAGGTTATACTTGATCTAATGGAAAAGCATCCAAATCGTATAAGGTTGCAGTTTGTGGATGGAAAATTTGGTAAGTTGATCGAGGTTTTTCAGGAGATTGTATATGATAATCTACCTTTGTATTGCAATTATTGTAAGCACCAAGGTCATGATGAAGATAATTGTCGTTTGATTTCGAAAAGAAATCAAAATAACAAACAAATTAATGATACCATTGAAGGTGCTTTAAAAGGTACTTCCGATAGTGAAAAGTATCAAGGTGATGCGAGAGAAATATTAAATGAAAAAAGAAAGACTGTAAATGTCGATCAAAGTAAAGCTACTTCTTTAGATCAACAATTGGTTGCTTCCACTTCCAAGCAAAATCGTGTAGACTCAATGGATGCTGATACAAGTAATATTGGTGTTCAAATAACTACCGAAAACAAAGGTGATTGCAATAACCAACCGACTGCTATTAATGAGGTCTAATCAAAAGAAGTTGGGCTAAAATTGATGTCTAATGCAACTAAAAAAGCAGGGGAAACACCAAGAGTTGGGGTTGATGCGGCGCGAGTTGATTCAGGGAAAAAATTAATGGATTCAGGACAAAAACTAATGGATACATCTGATGTTGAAGATGCTGAAATTTCTAGGCAGCACGTTTTGCAAGTTGCAAATGAGAATCCAACTAAAAACTGGACATTGGTTTCACACAAAAAATCAACTAGTAGTCGGATCATTTCCCCTACTAGTCAAAATAATTCTTCATGTAGTGAAAAGGGTCCGACTGGAAATTTTCATGACAATGAGAAGAGGCAAGATACTAGTAATGCCTCAAGAGACCTATTATGTTCGAATAACTTTGATACTTTATTGAAGACTATTGGAAAGACAGAGAATGATGACAACGATTTGATCCAAGAAAAACAAGTCTCACCACCTGCTTTAAATAGCAAATTAAGTCCAGAAGCTTCCATATTTGTGCCTAAATGTGTGCTTGCAAAGAAGAATGAGTCAAGGGCCTTAATACAATTGATTTGGGTGAGAATTCTCTTGATGAAGATGGAGTGGATTTGGATGAGGATTCTCTTGATGAAGATGAGGAAGACTATATGCTGGACATTTGCTTTGATAGAGTGGCTAGGGAAGGGGATATATCACCTAGGCAATAAAGAGGTGGAAGCAACAAAAGCAAAAAGAAAACACATGGAAGGCAACATAGTTGGGACGGTAAAATGACTGAGGAGTTTGTTCCAAGGTGCCTACTGATGCGACAAGCAAAACAAAACCATTTGACAGTATCAATAGGTTGAACTAGATCCGATAAATCAATAAAGAAGGTATGAATCATCAAGTGTTGTTGGATAGGTTTGAAGACGAAAAGAGAAAAATACTTCAAGTTACTTTTGATGGGCAATCAATCTTTTTTAATTCATGCTTTTGTAATAGAAAGTTTGAGGCCGGTAACTCAACTTTCTTCTTGATTGACATATTTTTACATTATTTAAGCATCCTCATTTGTAATATCATCATGGAGTGTATTACAAACTCTGTGATGATCAGAAAATACTTAGTTTTCTCTAGGTCTTATTTTCTTTATGCCTGTTAGGTAGCAGAAGTTAGGTACTTCATTATGATTAGTAAGGTAATGTCTAACCCCCCTTGCTTGTACTTATCCCTATTGATATTTTTTATGTTTAATAAAAGACCGCTAGACATTGTCTAGTGGTAAATTTGCTTAAAAAATAAAATAAAAATAAAAAAATCATAGGAATGTGCGATGGTACTAGGAGAGTGTGAGGGTGGTGGAGTCGGCAGGGTGACATGGGGTGTACGCGAGAACAAACAGAAATGAAATATCACTTATAAAGCTTGTTTTTCCTACTTTCATAAAAAAAAATAGTTTCCTAGAAAAGACATTTCCAAAATATAAAAGGGTGCTGAATAATTTTGGTAGATTTGTTATTGTTTTGATAGATTGATGGTTGAAGTTTGTTCATCTGTGATATGAATTAAATTTGAGCTTATTTGAAATAGATTTGGGTGTTAAATTATTGAAATTCGAAAAATAAAAAACTCTTTTGACAAAAGAAATTCAAACATTGCATGAGAGATTTAAGACAATTTTACATGCTCCTTCGACGCGAAATTTCAATCTCAGTTGTGTATACCTGAATTATTTTCAGAAGCGAATAAATTCATTAAGAAATTAATACAGTGAGTATTAGTTAAATGGCGACCCCTGAAAATGAGTATTTGTGCACTTCGTTGGTCTTTAATTTTTATCCGTCGAGATAAACAACTTTTTTCGTGGGACATAAATTTATATCTTCACATCGTAATAAATCACATGTTGTAACTTGCGCCCTTAAAGAACTTATGACTCGCTTGGTATAAATTCGATTGCTAAGGACAAAAATTAAAGACCAACTCATTTGAAAGTCGATCCGTGTAATTAAATGTTAATACACTGCTCGGGTCCAACTATGGTAAAAAATGGACTTGGGCTTTGGCCCATATGAGAACTGTATCATCAAGGCCCAACAATATGTTTCATTTTGAGGCCCAACAATTTCTCTCCGGAATCTAATTTTATTTCTTTACTTTTTTTCGTCGGAGTTCTCCGGCGGCCAAAACGGAATATTCCATTCATCGGTGAAGCTCAAGTAGATTGTCAACTCAATTCGGTCCGGCGCCAGTCAACGCTGCTCAACAAGAGGTAAAATTCCTCATTATTTCCAATATTTTTTGCTCTGTTGTTAAATTCAATAAGCTAGGAAATCTGTTTCTTTCAATACTTTCTTATGAATTACATGATGATGATGAGTACTAAATTAGGTGTTTTATATTCTGTAATCCTTTTATATGACTGTGTGTGCAAGAATTTGAGGCATGATAAAAACACCTAGTGGTGGCCCAGTGGTCGATGAGGTCGGTGAGAACCATGAGGTCTCAGGATCAAATTTCAGTTGTAATAAAAACACTTGTTTTTTTTTTCCATATGTAGTAATGTACTAGCCTTGGTGGATAGAGTTATCAGGTACCTATTCTCTTTAGAGGTGGTACCTATCCTATGAAAATAGTCTGAGCTTAAAAATGAGTTTCCTTCAAATAACTATATTAAGCAAGATAGTTCATTTCTTGGATAAGGACTTTATATAGCCTTCAAATGCCGTCTTCTAGTCCTCATGTGGATGATTGCCCATATGAGAAGTGAAAGGTTAGTTTATCAGTTTGAAAATTGTTGTTGTGGGATCTAGCGGCTCCAGCCACATTGACGATAGTCCTTCATTCCCGTAAGCTGACCTGCACAATGTTGATTGAAATTTTGACTCTTCATTAAAAAGCTTTACAAAAGATAAAATTCTCATTTACTATTTTCCTCAAATAATTGTCATTTAGTTATTATCCTACTTAATATTTAGGACTTTGAAATTAATTAAAGTTATAATAATTAAATTTTTATTCATGTGTAAAATGTATCAAAACCCAAACACAATCTCCTACCCTTTTATCTTGGATTTTGAGAACTTCGAGTGACGGTGATCCCTTCTAGCACTGTAAGTCTTTCTTTCTAAACTTTGTTTCGTTCTAATTGTTACGATTCGATTTCGAAAACTAAAGTTTCGAAACCAATTTCACAACTTTGGCAATTTTGTTAAGTTTTGGAAAAATTTACAACTTGAAAGTCACCACTTAATTTTTAGGGAAAATTAAGAAACCCTTTTTAAAAGAAAAAATTGAATAAAACATTTTTTAATAAAACCAGAGTCGGGTAAGGGTTCAAATAATTCTCTATAGAAGGTTTTAGGTGTCTTAGAGAATCCGCTAACACACGGTTGACTGACGAATTGAAAAGTTTGGCTAATTTTATATATATATAAAAAGGGTTACTTATAAAAAGTTCAATCCGTCGGTCAACCGTGTGTTAGCGGATTCTCTAAAATGCCTAAAACCTTCCTTAGATAATTATTTGAACCTTTACCCGACTCTGGTTTTATTAAAAAATGTTTTATTCAATTTTTTCTTTTAAAAAGGGTTTCTTAATTTTCCCTAAAAATTAAGTGGCGACTTCCAAGTTGTAAATTTTTTTAAAACTTAACAAAATTGCCAAAGTTGCGAAATTGGTTTCGAAACCTTAGTTTTCGAAATCGAATCGCAACAGAATGGCGACTCCACTGGGGATTCATCTAGGTTCTCTAACCAAAAGAATTTATTGTTTCGCCAACTATTATTTGTATTAATTGATGTTTTATGCAATTATGTGTTTAAATTTCAAATACTACTGTCATTGCATGAATAACATTTATTCCGCCAATTGACACTTTTTTTTTTTAAAGGATGATTATGCGAGTTGCAGCCGTTCGTTATCCAATTTTTTATCGGAGTACCCTGACGAATGTAGTTGACCACTGGATGGTCAACGATCGCTAACTACTCCAGCCCAAGTTGTCCACTTGGATCACCGGTCCACAACAAAATAAATCTCACTCTAGGCTACATAAGTTAGAGCTAAACCAAAACCCTCTTTTAGGTGCATTAACCTAAGATGACCCAATACCCGAGGTGTATTGGGCCCATTAAAAGATCACCTTGTGTCTAATTGACCGTCGATCGATATAAGACGATCATCCAACTATTTGTTAAATTTGAAGGATATGCATGCTGATTTGTGTGTTCCATTGTCCCTTGGGGCCGAATTTTTATAGGTAGTTTCTTTATTTAAGTCAAAGGAAGATAATCCTTATCCGGAATAAATTCGAAAGCATCAAGAAGTTCGGGAATGAAGATTACATATGAAAGCTTAGTTTAGTTTACCATTGTACCCCTGCGTGGGACTGATATTTATTTCCCTTTCCTCTAATATGTATCCCCATTTGTTTTATTCCTAAGGTTTGTATAAATATTTTTGGGGCAATGAAATGTTTCACAAACGATATACAGATCCTTCAAACGTTAGGCCTACCTTTGGCTCAAAAGGTCACATGTATGTTAGGAGGCGTTATATATTGTTTGTGTGTTAAATATTACAAATTTTGTTTCGTTTGTGCTTGTTTGATCTATGTGTTTATATACATATGTTTTGCTTTGAACATAATTGGTCCATTATTCTATTTCAAAGTCTCTAAACCTTATACTTAATTTTTAAAGCCTTCCAAAATACTCTTTGACTCATTATCAAAATACGTTCAAAATCACTCAATTTCTAGGTTCAATAGAGCTTTAAAAAAATTATTAGGTCATCATTCATATTTACGTTGACCACGTTGTTTCTGGAAAAAAAAATCATCCACCTAGCTGGCGTTACTAAATATTCCGTCAATTTTAAGACGTCTTTGTTTCTCGAAAGAGCTTTCCAATTGAACCTCCCAAAAGGTACATTTGAATCTTTATGAAAATCATATAGTTTGCTTTGTTCAAACTCCTTTCTTTCGTTAAAATTTTAGTTTACAAAATGATCAAAGTTTTCCCATTTGGTCACCCTTTTAGAGTGCTTTGTTTTTCAAATTTTTAGACTAATTTGTTTTAAGCAAAACAAATGTTATTTGTTACTTTGGTTGATTATTATGATTAATGGACTAACTCTCTTATTTTTTGAGTTGTTTTTAGAAAGAGAGATTGATTTGTGTTGGTAATCAAACTTGCTCACTTCACCAAAGTACCCGCTGGCAGAACATTCATATTTCACACGGTCTAAGGTCAAGGAAATTTCTACAGATTCATCATTTCTTACTTGGACTACTAAGAGGACTCGTTCAAAAATGGATTCCACTATCAACACAGTCGTTTCATCTAAAATAATCCCTATTTCATTTGTCGCGGCCAATCCTTGCGCCTCGGTAGCAACAGAATCGCCCATGGAAGTTATCGCTCGTCTAGAGCAACGAATTGGTGAACTGAACCTCCTGGTAACACAATACCAAGCTGCTTCTCAGAACTTACCACCTGATGCTCGCCAAAAAGGGCCTATGCCACCTTAGTTTCCGACTTCAAGTGAGCTCAATCAAGGAGATCATTTTACCACATTTCAGCAAACTCAAAGTGCTTCACTCACTCATTCAACTCAAGATACTCCTCTTGTGTACACATTTGCACCTCCAAAATCTCTAACCATAACACATCATGCTCCCCCGGTGTACACATACGTCACTGCTCCACCTGTTACCAAGGCTCAAGAGTTTCACCTCCAAGATGTTAATCACTATGTTGAAATTGAAAATGATACAAAATCAATTGATGTTGAAATGATGAATAGAAAGATGAAAAGCTTAGAAGATGTTATGGGAGGTCTTCATGGGTTCGATAGTAGCCAGAGTGTGAGATATGAAGAGTTGTGCACATTCCCCGAAGTTGAGCTTCCACCTGGTTACAAGATTCCGAAGTTTGAGAAGTTTAGTGGATCAGGAAATCTTTTTTTTCACTTGAAAATTTAATATGAAAAGTTGATCGGCGTTGGAAATAACGAAGGGATAAGAATCAAGCTATTCAATCAAAGTCTGACTGGAAAATCCTTGGAGTGGTATTCAAAGCAAGATGTGACTAAATGGCGTACTTGGGATGATCTAGCGAATGCTTTTGTGGATCACTATAAGTTTCATGTTGAAATCGCTCCTGACAGAATCTCTATTACCAAGCTAAAACCAAAGTCGATGAAATGCTTTCGAGAATATGCCATTCGTTGGAGGGAAGAAGCTGCTAGGGTACACCCACCTATGGAGGAATCGGAAATGATCACCTACTTCATTCAAGCTCAGAACTCTGAATATTATTAGCGTATGGTGACAATGGGTGTAAAGACATTTGCAGAAGTTATTAAGGCTGGGGAAATGATTGAGGACGGTCTTAAGTCTGGTCGAATAACAAGTTACACCTCATCTCAGTTTGCTAATAGGGCCTATCAAACTGGTTCCTTTGGAAAGAAGAAGGAGAAATAAGTTATAATGTTAACGACTCGAGGAGCAACCTCATATAACCGGCAACCACCTCCAGGCTATCCTGATTCACGATACTATGTTTGCAACAATCAAGCAACATTTCGTTCTCCACGACCAATGCAAAATCATCAAAACAATGCACCCCGTCCCAATTTTGAGAAAAAGCCTCCTCGAGTCTTCACTCCATTGTGTGAGACACATACTCAACTTTTTGAAAGATTGAAAGAGGCAGGGATACTCCATCCAGTGGAAGCCAAGATTGTGAATACTTCAGTCGAGTGGTATGACCCAAACAAGCGATGTGCTTATCATTCAGGAGTTGTTGGACATGATACCGAGAAATGTATCACTCTAAAACACAAAATTCAAGATCTGATTGACAGCGATGTGGTAAAACTTGCTCAAGCTCAACCGAATGTGAACACCAATCCACTACCCAAGCACAAGGAGTAGTCATTGGCATAACCAGTTGCAAAGAAGAAGCAAGTTTCTAGGAAGTGGCACTTTTTGGCATCTTTTAGTCTTGCATTTGGACTTTATTATTTCATTTCCTTGTAACCACCTTTTTTATTGCTTTGTTTCCTTGTAATCGTTTGTTTGGATTTGACTTATAAGCGTCTTTCACTTGTACTGAACTACGTCTGACATGAATTCTCAAGAATGAGATATGTAGGCGGCCTATGTCGGCTTCGGTCGCCCTTTTATCCCATTTTAATGTTTCATTGTACTTGAACTACGTTCGACCTGATTTCCCTAGTGGAATACGTAAGCGGCCTCCACTGGCTTCGGTCACGTTATCAAAAGTATTTTAATTTCTTTTTTGGTGGAACTACGTTTGACCTGATTCCTGTCTCAACGGGATACGTAGGCGCCACACCGGCCCGGTCATATTCCCCACAAATTTTTCATTTCCCTTTATAATGAGAACTGGGGTAGAATTTTGAGAGAATCTCAAAATTCGTTAGAAGATGAATTTTTCCAACAAGCCAGAATCAAGGATCACTTCAGAGTTGCAACTGGGCAGAATTTTTGAGATCCACTCAAAAAATCAACCAAAAAATTACAGAAAGTTCAAAAGTTATATTATGTTTTAAATCGGGGCAGAATTTTTGAGAAGGGTCCTCAAAAATTCCATCAAACGACATTTCGAGACCAGACAAGCTTGTAATCCAGAAGACAAAGGAACATCAGGATGGCAAGGCAAAGCCAACATGAATCAGTTTCTCAAAACTAAGAATTTCTCTTTGGATGCAGGAACTACAAAGTTACAAGACATCATTAGACCTACAGTGGCCTCGTCATAACTCAGATGATTTCTACTCTTACTCATCTTTTATAATTTTCTTTCGCTTTATTATAACTTACACATTCTCAATTTTACAGATGGAATAGCTTGGAACAATGGCGAAGACCATAAGATGTTATCAATATAAGCTGAACAACTTCATCATTAACTTATCTTCTATTATATCACTTACTTTGATAATTTTATTTTGTTACTAACTTACGACTAAGTTTTACAGGTATCCAGAATTGAAGGCAAATTTTCAAAAGATCTTCTGAAGTTGTGAATACTCAAATCAGATATTCACCAGAAAAATGGCAGAAGCCAACCTTTTTCAAATTCCATTATGAAGGATTCCTGACACCAAGGATCCAATCCAACAAGCTGACACTTATCCTCTAGTTTATGTTGAAGAACTTTGTCCTTCATTTTTTCAAATCTCTTGCATTTTTATGGAAAATCTTTCGTTCTCTTTAAATTCTTTTAAGTTTCAGGTTCGAACTACATCAGACCTAATTTCTTGTTCCAGCAAGATACGTAGGAAATCCTATATAAGGATTCGGTCTTCTAACTGTTTCAAACTACAGACCTTAGAGGAAACTGGGCATGTTTTGAAGCAGTCATCCTTCATTTTTAGCAAATTATTTCAGGGATGACAAAGTTTTAATCACAACCAGAGATGTTATCGGGTGTTATATTGGAGCGTCACTTCCTTCAAAGTGACACGTTATGTTATTATTGGAACGTCACTTCCTTCAACGTGACACGTTATATTATTGGAGCGTCACTTCCTTCAACGTTACACGTTATATTATTGGAGCGTCACTTCCTTCAACGTGACACGTTAAATTATTATTGGAGCGTCGCTTCCTTCAACGTCACACATTAAATTATTATTGGAGCGTCACTTCCTTCAACGTTACACGTTAAATTATTATTGGAGCGTCACTTCCTTCAACGTGACACGTTATATTATTAGAGCGTCACTTCCTTCAACGTGACATATTAAATTATTATTGGAGCGTCACTTCCTTCAACGTGACACGTTATATTATTGGAGCTTCACTTCCTTCAACGTGACACATTAAATTATTATTGGAGCGTCACTTTCTTCAACGTGACACGTTAAATTGTTATTGGAGCGTCACTTCCTTCAACGTGACATGTTAAATTATTATTGGAACGTCACTTCCTTCAACGTGACACATTAAATTATTATTAGAGTGTCACCTTCCTAAATGTGACACATATATTATATTGGACTGTCACTGTCCTCCAAGTGACGCATTATTATTATATTGGATTGTCTCCTTTCGAAATGTGACACGTCATATTATATTGGGTAGTCATTTCCCTAGAAGTGACACGTTATTATTAATTTGGGACATCACCTCCCTTAGTCACAAGGTTATATTATATTGGGATGTCACCTTTCTAAAAAATGACATGTTGGGAAGTCATATCCCTAAAAGTGACATGTTATATTATGTTATTGAATCATCACCTCGTTTAAATTGACACATAACTTTGGATCACCACTTCCTTTAAGAGCAATACACTTGAAATTGGATCGTCATCTCCTTCAGTATGACATATTAAACCAGGTTTGCACAAATTATATTTGTATTAATGTTACATTTTCTACTGATAATTATTTAACAGACCTTGCAATACACAAAGTGGACTACGTCAAATGAGACGCAACACAATGTGGAACTTTTTCTTAGCAGCGAACTGGGACATAGTCCAAAGAGGAATATCAAACTCTTTAGACGCGAGTTGAGGAGCGACTTCCACCACAATCAAACCACATCCCTATCCTAAGGCATGTGGGTTTTTACTTGGGTTCAATAGTTTCAGTTTCGCCTTCAGTGAAATTTTCAACTCTCACTAGAGGTAAATTTTCAAATTCGAGTGACAATATACCTAGAGTTTTGGAAGTTATGTCCATGTAAGTTTTTACATATGGGTGTAAATGGCCCACATTCATAGTTGAGATATTTGCAAGCCTCTTTTCCACGCTTAATTAATTTGTCACTCATCCTTAAACTAAAGGTTATTTCTGCATAAGAGATTTCCTTTTCAACCGATTGAGTCGAACTACAAGCAGTCTGATTCCCAGAGTTTAGGGATATGTAAGTAGACTTAATGTTGATAACTCGACTATACTCCAACAATTTTGTCAACACTCCGTTCTCGAGCTTTTCGGTTTCTTCATACTTCGACACCGAAATAGCTTTGCATTCTTTCAAAATTGTGCGTTAAATCAATCGTCTTTCGAACTACTAGTGGCATGAGTTCTCATGTAACCTGAGATAAGTAGGAAACTCAATACCAGAGTTCGGCCATAATTCTTCAGAATCCTTACCATTTACCATTCCGAAGAGATGAATTAGTGGTCGGACAAAATTGGATTCGTCAATTTCGCTTGCCTCGGATCTCTTTCATCCATCCCAGTCAAACGAGGGCCAGTTGTTGACACCCAATTTTGGACCTCCACAATAGGATTAATCACCGAGCTTCTTAAATTTCAAACGATTGATATAATTAGTTTTTATAAAGTTTAAAATATTTTTCAAGTTACTTTTATTTAATTTTTATCATTTCCTTTTCATAATTTTTAAAGTAATATATATGTTTTATATAGCTTTGTATATAATTAGTATAGTTTATGAATATTCAAAAATCATCTCAAAAAGATTTTGTTTGAATTAGATATTTGGTTAATTAGTTTAGTTATATAATAATTTATATTTAAAATTATTTAGTTTATAAGTAAGTTAATTATTTTATTTTGTTAGGATTAAAAAGCTCAGTAATTAATCGATACTAATTCGTCTTACTTCAATTTTGGCCGAAATCAACCAATCACCTCAATTTGATCGAAATTGCAATTCATGTGGTTATTTTCTTAAGTCAAATTGACCACATTCTAGGCTTCCTTTCTAAGACCGATTTCAGCCTATTTCTTCCTATATTCCCAGATCCAATTCTATTCCTAACAGCCATTTTCAACTAAGCCCAAAAGTTCATTTAATATTTGAACTAATAACAGTCCAGCCCATTTCAAATTGAACAGAAACCCATCCAATTACAACTTCAACAGCAATGCACACCAACCGACCCAATTAACCCCTATACTCTTCTCTTTCTCTTTGATCCTCTCAACAGTACGCTCATCTCCAGCGAACTCAAACCCAGCAAACCCGAGCTCCAGCAAACCCGACCCAGACCTGCGTCATCCTCTCCTCTCTCTCTTATCCTTTCCGTACGCAAATCGTACACGGGCATTCTTGAATGAGACAGGTGTTGCGATCTTGATACCTCAATCGTCCTTCTCAAGAATCAAGCGTTCCAGGATAATTTTTCGTTGGAATTGGTACTATTTCTAGCTCACGCCTTATCCTTTAGGAAGTTTTTTTTTTTTTAAAAAAAAAGGTTTGTTCCTCCCACATAAAAAATTTCTCAAAATTTGGAGATTTTGGGTGCTATAAAAAGCCCCTATCCTCACTGTTCATGGGACAAGTCTGGAGACCTGAGAGTACCCCTAAAAGGGTTGGGAATTCTCAGTTCAATAGTTTAAAGTTTTGTGGTTGTTCGAGTTTAAGCGGTGGAATTGTCTCCGTCAAACTCGTTGTCTCGGTTGGCTGCTTGGTAAAAGGTAATTGCTTATCTTTTCCTTCTTTCTAGTTTAATTTAATTTTGCCTGCTTAGATTTTGCATGATGCAGTGTTTCGTCTGCCTTTGTTTGGATTCTGGATGATATAAGAATTTATAGTTTGGCCTCGTTTGAGTATATGCTTTGGCAGATTATAGTTATACAGTAGTATAAAACTCAATTTGCTGGTTTGATTCCCACATTTTAGAGTTTGAATTTGATTATTGGTATAATTCTTTCATTTGGTGAAAAAGTCCATTTTTCGATCACTGCTTCATTTTTTATCTTCCCTGATCTGTAGTTTCAGCCATATTAGTATATTTGAATGGTTGCACTTAATTATATTCATAGAACTTACAAATTTTCTTCAACTTTATTGGTGAATTAGAATACCCTTTTTGTTTAATTGTCTGTAGCTCTAGTTTAGGATCAAGTTTTGTCCTTGTGAGGTCATTAAGTTGGGGATGATTAATGTTCAAGTTCCATATTGCAAGAACCCTATCACTTTCATCTTAGAGCTAACTTAGAAAGATAATTATTTCATTTCATTCCATAGTCTTGCATCTTTCGCTTCCCGTATTATTTTATCCCTTTGATGGTATTATGTGGTCTCTTTATTTGTGAAATTTGTGCTATGTAGCTTCCATTTATATTACGATTCAGAATTTGGTTTGAGATGATTAGCTCTTCGTGGTTGTGTTGCTTCTATGGTTGTGTTTAAATTGAAGTGGGACTGGTATCATTAGGGCTTATCTCTGTTTTACTCTTCTGTCACATGAGTTCAGTCTTTAGAAATTAAAATGAAGTTCCATTACAAGGTTGTTTTGAGAAGCATACTTGGGTATTTTAAATCATGTACGTGCTTTCTTTCAACATTTGTTTCATAAGATGTCGTGTCTCTTCATCCTGCTTGCTTAAACATAGTTCGGTCAAGTTTCTTATGCTTATAATTAAGTGTTAGTTAGCTGCAAATGCAGCTTGTAAGAGCATGCTTGAACCGTCATACTTACCTTTCGATTTAGCTTTCAGACCGTCTCTTTGTTTTGTTTAAATTATGACGAGTTAGGTCCTAGAAAGTGACTTTGTAAATGTGCAAAACTCTCTGTTCGATGCCTTGCTGCCTCTTCTTTAAATGTTTTTAGTTAGAATATGACACTCATAATTGTTTCCATTGCATTTTGTCATTTGCTCAAATTCTTAAAGTACCATGTAATTGGGGTCACTATTGTTGAGTTTCTTTTGTTAGCTTTAAGTAGTCATAGTTTTATTACTTAAAAAATATTATTCACTGTTATTTAGATTTTTTTACATGATGATAATTAGGTCGTTAATTTGACTTGATATTATTCTTGCTTAGGTTCTCATTTTTACTCTTTTCTTTTCTTTCTTACGCATGAACTCTCTCTAATGAGTCCAACGGACTCCACTCTCTTGCATATCCTTTTTCTTGAGTCGACCTCCATCAGAGTCGTGAAAGGGAAGCTAAGATTATTGCGTTAAAATCCAAATCAGTGGCTTCAGCTAAGTGGCGGAGTAATAGCAATCCCAAATGGACTAAAATTGGGAATTGTTGGAATTTAATAAATCCAATTTGCAGCAGTAGCAGCAGCCCCCAAAGGGAATTTTTTTTTGGGATTTAGAACTTAAAGGTCTGATTTGAGCAGAAGCGACAAAAGTGGTTCAAGCATTAAGTCCAGTGGCTTGAGAAAAATGGGGCGCGACAGAATGGTGACTCTGCTGGGGATATTAGGTTCTTACCATTACGTGTTTCATGCTTATGTTGGGTTCACTTGGTTATTTCATCGTTTGGTTGGTTTTTAGCATGTTAAGTTGCCTTTAGTTTTCCTTGTTATTTGGTTCTTAGCATGTTAAGTTGCTTTTAGTTTTCCTTGTTCCTTACTTATTGTATGTTTTCCATGTTCCACCCCATTCCTTCTTCCTTATTTGTTTGTTTTCATTTTTTCGCCTTTTCCCCTTTCCATTTATGTGATTACTTTCATGCTTAATCCCATACCTCTTTCCTTATTTGTTGGATTTGTTTATATGTTTATATGCTTATTTTTGTTTATTTATGTATTTATTTATTTATTACCGCTTTCATAAACTGCATATGTGTTACTGCTTTCCACCTAAATGCTAATTGTTACCGCTTTGATAAACTGGCATTCCGCTCATACTTCCCCCAATTGGGACCCTTTTTTTTTTTTTTGTTACCGTGATGTTGTGCCTTTGCACCTCTCACAACTACTCATTTTCTCTTCAAATACCCAATTATAGAGAGTCAGCATATGCGTGGACGAAACAAATAGTTTTACTACCGGGTAACCACGAGCCTTCTCGCATAGAATTCCTTCCAAGTCCGTGTCAAGCCAAATCTTAGAAATCTTACTCAAGTCATACATGCTGCATAAACCCTAGGTGGTTTGACCCTTAGGTGTCAATCCACATAATTAGTAGCCACCCTATCGTCTCAAGGGCCCCAACACCCTTTAGACAAATTGCATAATTATGTGTCAATGTGATCACGACGATTAAATTAAGCTAAGTTTGCCAAAATGGAGTTTAGAATTTGTCTGTTGTTTTGTTTGCAGAGACATGGATGCTTTTCTCACCCCAAACCCGCAAATGGTCGTAGATGTAAACTACAAACTAAGGAACTGGTGGATTAATATTAAGGGAAGCCGCGAAAGAGAGATTCGTCAGTTGTTGAGCGGTCTTACATTACCTCATATTTGTCATACCAAACCCTCACCTGATTAGGGCCTTACTGGAATTTTGGGACCCTGTGAGGATGTTCTTCAAATTTGTAGATTTTGACATGGCACTAACGATTGAGGAGATAAGTGGTTTCGTCGACCTGCCATACCATAAGTGTGAAATGTTGGTACCACATAAGCCATCATCGAGGGAGTTTCTGAAAAGTCTGGGAATGAAGTCAAATCCAACCTTGCCTTCTTTAGACCTTGGTTGGATTCATTTCGACTTTCTATATTCACGCTTTGGCCGAGAGGATAGTTATTACTCTTTTAATGATGAGTTTGAGTGCTCCGTTGAGGAATGGGAGACATATCGTCTAAATGCCTTTGCCATTGCCCTATTAGGATCCCTGGTTTTTCCTAAGATAAGGGGGAGGATCGACACATGTTTGGCTTATGTGGTCCGAGATTTAGCTGAAAGAGAGGGCGAACCCAGGAAAACTTTAGTGCCTATGATCCTGGCAGAAATAATGAGGAGTCTATCAGCATGCGTCAACGGTAGAATGTTTTTCGAGGGATACAACCTTTTACTGCAATTATGGGCTATTAACACTTCTACTTACGTTCTGACGCGGTAGACATCTTTCTTGGTTATGGCAACAAGATTGATAATCATCCAAGAAGAATGGTAGCTTTCACCACTCCTGTTGGATTCATGGATTGGCAAATATTTTTGATAGAGCTCGAAAGCGGTCGTATCCAATGGAAGCTCTATTGGTTGTCCACCCCTCATGCAATAGTAAGAGGCGATGACCGATACTTCATTGAGCTCATTGGCTTAAAGAGCGTTCAACCATACTCTCATCTTCGAGTACTCCGCCAATTTGGGCGAACTCAAATAATACCACTATGGTTCGACATGGAGCAATATAAGTATGAATTTGGACTAGATAAACCACAAGTCCATAACATACTTCGAAGATGGGAGCGAGTGTTGACCATTCCTATGGGTGCACGACAGGCCTTATGTACACGTGAGTATTACATATGGATCCTAAAAGAGGTTAAAGACAGACAATTGAGTGGGGAAGGTTACTATGGGCTCACTGATGAAAGGGAAAACATATGGGCACGCAACATGTTGAAGATCGAGCATGAAGTCATTCCCTATACAAGAAGTCAATTGGCGCCAAGCTCTTGGAACCGATATCTTCAAGATTTCAAAATTTAGGATGACTTTCCCATTGTTACCCCTATTCCCTTAGTTTATTTCGGTTTTTGTTTTTTCAATTATGATGTATTTGTTCGAATTTTATATTAAATAAAGTGGTTTATTTCCTCTAATCTAAACTCCAAATTGCAAACAAGGCTTGAATTAATTATTGTGCATCACTTATATGTCGTTTTAGGCCTACCTCTGGCTCAACGAGGCTCCTTGCATTTAGGGCGTTTATCTTAAAACAATGTGTTTGTTATCTCAAATTAGGCAACACTCTAACTTGAGTTTCCTTTCGCTTTTACTTTTGCTTTTACCCTTCCCCAATGGTTGATCTGTAGACCATGACTCACCACACACGATCAAAGGGCGCTCTTCATTCTCTTCCAAGTGAGAATTGCAAGGGAAAGAGGAAGATGACTAATGATAAGGTTTCGGGTAAAACCGTTGAAAAGGAGAACTCTTCAAGCAAGTTGATCTCACATTTGGAAAAGAGAATAAATGAATTAGAAGAAGAAGTGTCTGACATGCGCGGGTGGACCAAATTGCTACTCTCTGTCGATCCCACTCTGGAGACAAACATGGATAAGTCGCCTATCACAAGTCAAGCCACTCTTCAAAATAAACTTTCACCAACTCACCCTACTTCTCATCCTCCACCAACTTGTCCCACTTCTCAAAATCTACTAAGCTCCATTCAAAAGCCTCCAAAGAACACCCATTTTCCAAATTACCCATATCCTCCTCAACATATGATTATGCTTCCAGACCTCCATATCTTACTCCACATCTGTCGAGTCCTCCCTTACAAGCTCCTCAACATCAAACACCTCTACACCAAGTCCCCTGGTATTGTGCGCCGCTCATACCATATCAAATTCCTTCATATCAAATGCCTCCATATCACAAACCTACTTATCCTGTCAAAAACCTCACTCGCAAAAATCTGTTCAATGTTGAGAGGATGCCCATCAAAATTTACACTCCTTTGACTGAGCCTATAGATCAATTCTATGAAAAGTTGAGGATTGCTGGTCACATCGCTCCTATAAGTGAAATAAGGATGAATACACGTGCAAGATGGATTGAACCCTCTAAGGTTTGTGCTTACCACTCAGGGATGAAAGGACATGCCATAGAAGAATGTCGTGATTTAAAAGATAAGATTCAAAAACTGATTGATACCAAGATCATATGCTTGGAGGACTTCAAGTCAACGGAATCCCAACAGTGAATATGTCGAATCTCATTTGAAGCAGTTTCCCAATAAAAGGCCTGCGCCGTTTAAGTTTATGTTTTCTACATTCAGGTACCCATAGTAGCATGTGGGCAATAAAGCTGGTCAGAATCTATCATTCAGTTGTTGCTCAAGAAGGTTCTTTTAAACGTCATGCTTATGCTCTTTGTAATTTGGAACTACGTCAGACCTGATTCCCGTTTAAGAGGGGGTACGTAGGCGCTCCTATGGAGTTCGGTCTTATTATAATAAAAAATTCATTTTCCCTTTGACTGTGTAATTGGGGCAGAATTTTTGAGAGGGTCTCAAAAATTCCATTAGAAGGACATTTTCTTGCAAATCACGATACTGGGGAAGAATTTTTGAGATGAACTCAAAAATTCCTTCAAAATCATTTCTTCTCACAAACCAGTAATTGGGGCAGAATTTTTGAGATGAACTAAAAAATTCCTTCAAAATCATTTCTTCTCACAAACCAGTAACTGGGGCAGAATTTTTGAGAGGGTCTCAAAAATTCCCTCACACAAATCAAGACTGGGTCAAATTTTGAGAGGATTTCAAAATTCACAGCAATCAAGCTACAATCTACAACTAAAGTCAGAATAGTAGAAATTTTACACTGGGGCAGAAAATTTTAAGGGGGGACCTTAAAATTTTCAACAACACTTCAAAGGACATTCGAGCGTCAAAGGAGCGTATTGTGCCAAATCAGGGATACAGATCAACCTCCCCTTTAACTAACTATTTTTCTTTGAATGCAGACAAGACAGGTACACACACAAAAAGCAACTCCAACATCGCTCGAAGAATCAACGTACCACTATTCTGAGCCCGATAAATCGCTAATCAATGGCATTCCATCTAACAGGAAAAGGATCAAGCTCTATGCTCTAACATCTCCAGTCAAATGGCACACTGTCCTCTCGATAAGATGAAGGACCAAACTATTTTATACGGAGTTCGACAATCGACAGTAAATGGCACCCCATCGTTCCAATCAGACGGAAGGATCAAACTACAATCTTCAACAAGGATCAGAATAACAGAACTGCTACTGAGTCAGATGTTGAAAAACAGGTACAAATACAAAAGACAGACAGCGCTTGACTGCTATTAAGCTCTACGAATCGCCAGTCAAATGGCATACCATTCTTCTGACGGGATGAAGGACCAAGTTATTTTGAGCCCGACAATCGCCAACAAATGGCACACTATCCTTTCAACAAGGCAAATGACCAAGTTATTGAGCCCAAGGCACCAGTCAAATGACACACTATCTTTTCGATAGGATGAAGCATCACGCTACTATATATTGAGCCCGACAAATCAACATTTCAACTGCACCTACTCCTTACAATAGGACGAAGGGTCAAAGCTATAATATTCTGAACTCGAAATTCGTCAACAAATGACATTCAATCCTTCCAAAAGGCGATGGTCTATGCCCTTAAACAACGATCACTGGAGCCCGATACTACATTGTGCCTGAAAATTGCATGTGCCCGAGATTACATTGAGCCCGAGATTGCATATGCCCGAGACTGTATTATGCCCGAAATTGCATATGCTCGAGGATTGCATTATTGCATGTGCCCGATATTGCATGAGCCCGAAGATTGCATTGTGCTCGATATTGCATGTGCCCGAGAATTTCATTGTGCCCGATATTGCATGAGCCCGAGAATTGCATTGTGCCTAATATTGCATGTGCCCAAGAATTGCATTGTGCCCGATATTGCATGAGTCCGAAGATTGCATTGTACCCGATATTAAATGTGCCCGAAAATTGCATTGTGCCCGATATTGCATGTGCCCGAGAAATGTATTGTGCCCGATATTGCATGAGCCCGAAGATTGCATTGTACCCGCTATTAAATGTGCCCAAAGATTGCATTGTGCCCGATATTGCATGTGCCCGAGAATTGCATTGTGCCCGATATTGCATGATCCCGAAGATTATATTGTGCCCGATATTGCATGTGCTCGAAGATTGCATTGTGCCCGAAGATTGCATCGTGCCCGATATTGCATGTGCCCGATATTGCATATTCCCGAATAAATTCAAATCAAATCGCAGGTATCAACAAATGCCCGAATTACAGATACACTTTCTTTACTCATTACTTATGTTCCTAAGGCGTCATGGTCTAAAGGCATCATTTTCATAGCCTGCGGACATCATCTCATGGCCTAAGGATTTAATTTCTGTTTATCATGATCTAAAGGTGTCATAGTCTAAGGGCATCATTTTTCATGGCCCACGGACAACATTTGCATGACCTGAGGATATTATTTTGTTTATCATGGCCCTAGACATCATTGCCTAAGACATCATTTTTCATAGTCTTAAGGCAAACATCATGGTCGATATGGGAAATTGCATCATGTTTACTTTTGCTATTTATCTAATATATATTTGCTCTAATCACTTTATTTAGTCATAGTACAAGCTACAGATTTGCAGAGATTAACACTTTGCAGGCGAGATCAATCTCCCTCTTGGCTACGATTATCATACTTACCTCTATCGAACAAAGGCCTTATCAAATTCTTTGATACTCGTATTATCGTTTTTCATTTAACCCTTGGCTATTCATATTACCTCATCTTCATCAGGATCCTTCACTCTTCACCGGAAGTCTTTCTGTCATGCCTTTCTCGCTACTCTAATCCTACCCATTCAAGCCGATATCGTTCCCGTGCGAATACAGTACCGCTCTTTCAATTTTTAGGAGTTTCGTTTTCTCCTGAATCCAGAACTACACACGACCAGATTCTCGTATAACCAGAGATATGTAGGCGGCTTAATACCAAAGTCTCGGTCGTACCCTTTTTCAACTCTGCATCAATTCAATTGATCCCACTGACATCTCTCGCCGATTGGACAAAATCGGCTACTAAGTCAACGTTGGTTGCCCGACAATTCATTCTTCATTATCAAACAACCAAGGGGCAGCTGTTGACACCCAATTTTGACCGACCTTTAGCAATTTTTGAAATGCTATTCGATTAAATACGTATTTTTTGAAAATATTTTGAGTTTAAAATTTTAATCGATTTTGTCTAAGAGATGAT
Source organism: Solanum piurae (assembly GCA_029582685.1). Classification (NCBI taxonomy): domain Eukaryota; kingdom Viridiplantae; phylum Streptophyta; class Magnoliopsida; order Solanales; family Solanaceae; genus Solanum; species Solanum piurae. Next base: position 24,473 of record JAJOOO010000298.1, on the reverse strand, counting down.
ATATTTAGTATGCTTGCTTTATAAAAATTATTGTAAATATTACTAAAATAGTTTTAAAATTATTAGTAAAACTCGAAATAATTATTTTATCTAAATGTTTTAAAATTTAAGTGATTATAACTATATAAAAATATTATAATATTTGTAGTATTTAAATTGGATAGCATTCCCTTGAATTTCCTCTTAATTATTTAATTGGTAGCCTATTCTGTTCTAATTCATTTCAATTTTAGCCACTTCAATTCAAATTTTCATTTTCAATTATAGCCTTTGTCGATTTCAATTTTAGCCTATTCTTACTCCAATTTCAGATTTCAAGTGATTTAATCTTGTCCGTCCATTTTCAAATTAAATCATAGCCCCCTATCTAATTCTAATCCAACGGTTAAGATCAACTTTCCTTTCTTCCCTATTTTAAAACCTAAAAAGAACTAACCCCTAATTTTCATTTTTTCCATGATCTTCCTCTCTTCTCCTCCTAACGCTGCCTCCCCCTTCCCCTTCCCTTTCGTTCTCTCCATTTTTTCCGGCGAGGTGCGCCAGGCGCCGCCGCCCTTTTCCTCCTCTTCCTCCCCCTCCCCCTCCTCACTCTCTTTTTTTTTCGGATAAAGCAAGCAGCGAAGGCTGCTGTCCGACCAGCAGCAGTTCCGATGCTTTCTTTCCCTCTCATCTCCCTCCGCCTCTCCTTCCTTTCTCCCTTCCTCTTCTCTTTTCTCTCCTCTCTTTGTAGGACCACCAGCAGCTCCCACCGGTGAAGACAGCACCGGCCAGCAGCAGCAACGTTGCTCCTAGATGGCAAAACCGCCAGCGAGCAAAACAGCAGCAGCCGCCGGAAAAAACTCCAGCGACAACTAGCGCCTCCGCCCCCCTCTTCTCCGGCGAAACTCGAGGAATCCAACAACAACGAGCGTCATTTTTTGACAAAATCTCTAGGGTAACACTTCATTGCTATTTTCTGCTGATTTTGAGGTGCTGTTCGGATAAAAGATCTGTCCGGGTACGATTTTCTAAACATCCGGTTATGCCTCATCTATTTCTTGTTCTTGTATTCTCTATGAAATTAGTTTTAAGATGTGAAATTTGCCATATTTTTATGTAAATGCGTGTATGAGTTTTGGCTTAGCCATAACCTTAAGATAAGTTTATTTGCATTATAGTTTAACCTTGTTAAGATATCATTATGCCTAGACCTGTCTGAAATGTTCAATGCTTTAATATTTTTGTAATATTGCTCCTTTTTCTGTTAAAAATTACATGGTCTTATATGAAATAGTATTAATACGTAGTTGTTGATTGTGGCCAGCGAGTGGTATCTAGATTTCCTCTGACTATGGTAATTTTTTAATAATGCTTGGCATATATTGATCTTATTTGTTATATCAACAACTCTATTCGGCTACGTATGGTAAGTACACCTATTCGGTTTGTTTGTTTATATTTATGGGAATCTTGAGCATGTTAATACTCTAATTGGACTATGTCCTTTATTTTAAGTAATAGCAATTGTGGCTTAATTTGAATCATTAATTGATTTACTTTTAACTTTAGAATTTGGCTTATGGCAAATATATATTATCATCCACTGTGATTGATTCGCTGATGATCTTCATATTTTAGTTAAGTCAGCATCTTGACAGATTTGAATGCATATTGCCTGCCAACCTTGTATTTTGTCTAATTGTGATAAATTATTTTAATATGTGAAGTTGTTTTGGGGCTATAATTTTATTTTTGTTTTGAATAATTATGTCTGTTTGCTTGAGTATATCAATTTACGGCTGGCTTAAATTATATTCTTTCCTTGTCGACTTTACATGGTGTATTATGAGTAATCGATTTCCTTTACCTTAATTAAAAGTGGGCAGATTTCTTGTTTATACTTGGTAAAAAATAAATCAAAATAAGTCTGATTTTTGGCTTCCTTCTTAATAAGGAAAATATATGTTAGTGGATATTTTCTCACCTTATTTAAGCTTAATCGGATTTCTTGTTTTATATTTGGTAAAAATAACTTTTTGAAATTTTGGCTCTCTTTGAAATAAGGAAAATGTTATGTTAATTGATTCCTAAAATTATTTATTTTCCTTATGGTTGTGCCCTCTCCTATACTATAAAAGAAGATCTTGGTTTCATTCCTTACTCATGTTTTTATACTTGAACATTTGTTTATTGATTGATTGTGAATTACCTTTTTATCTAATTTAGATGAATCCTTGGGAGTTTTTTTTAAATAACTCTTCTATTTCATTAGTTTTTTACTTTAAGTATTTAAATTTTCAAAACTCTTTCAAGTTAGGTAACTTAAGCTCTTAGACTAACTTGAGAATTATCCATATTCTTTCATAGTTAGTAATTAGCTTTGAATCCATGTTTATGAATTTGAACTAACTATTTAGTTCAAATTTTTGAATAGGATAAAAATTTTAAGTTTCTTAAAAATAAATTAGTTGTCTTTCAATTTAACTTAGGACTTTGTATGAATGACTTGAGGATTTCTTTTATCCTTTCATAGTTGTTAAACGAGGTTCTTTACTCCATGTTTACGAGTTTGAATTAATTGTATGTTTCAAAACTAGACTATGGGTAAAAGTTTCAAGTTAGGTTTATTCTTGAGATCTTTACAAGTATCAAAAGATTTTTATCTAAGTTTTAAACATGAACTTTTTATAAGTAACCCTTTATATATATATATATATATATATATATAAATATAAAATTAGCCAAACTTTTCAATCCGTCGGTCAACTGTGTGTTAGCGGATTCTCTAAGATGCCTAAAACCTTCCTTAGAGAATTATTTGAACCCTTACCCGACTCTGGTTTTATTAAAAAATGTTTTATTCAATTTTTTCTTTTAAAAAGGGTTTCTTAATTTTCCCTAAAAATTAAGTGGTGACTTCCAAGTTGTAAATTTTTTCAAAACTTAACAAAAATTGCCAAAGTTGCGAAAAGGGTTTCTTATGCTACTGTGGATTTCTTATGCTACTGTGGATGAATTTTGATATAGGCTAAATCAGTGAATTGGTTGAATTTAATCTTGAGGAAACATGAGTTGAACGCAGAACTTTAAAAAAAAAAGAATGCAGAACTTTGCCTTAAAAAGTTTTAGTTACTTAATGGAAAGTTAAATTAGTCATTTGGACCTGAGAGTTTTTTTCGGAAAATGAGTGTTTATAATTAGTGTTGTCAAAGGCACACTTAAACCCTGGAGTGGGGTTCAGAACGTGTTGAGCACTTCGAGTTGCTTAATGTGCACTTCTGTGTTGTCATCAAGATTGTAAGACGTAGTTTTCCTTGCCAATGAGGACACTGTACAATTGATATTTCCCTTTATAGGAATTTTTTTTCAATTTCTTTGTTCATATATATTATATTCATGCTTAATTATTATTAATCTTGGACTAAACATATATATATTTGTATTTTTTTCTCCCTTTGTGCCTTTTTCATTAAATCCCACCGTTTATTTGCGCTTAAAGCCTCAAAAAAGCTTAGAACTTTTCTGGTTTTGATAACACTGTATAATTCTATTTACATTCAATTACTCATGTCCCCTTTCCTTTACTGCATATCTCCATTTTAATTCAGATATATATTAGCGTGTTTGCTTTGTTTGAATCCAAATGATTTGAGTTCTTGACTGCAGTGGCGGAGGCAGGAATTCTATCAAGGGGGTTCAAATAAAAAAAATGTTGTTGCCTGGAATCGAACCCGTGACCCAAAGCTCACATAGGAGCTATCCTGAACCCCATAAACCATTGAGCTACTCCTTTGACATATGTTTAGGGGGTTCAATTTTAATTATATACACATACACCAAAAAATTGATCTTATATATATAGTGTAATTTTTTTTCCGAGGGGGGTCGGATGACCCCCTGGACACACTCTACATCCGCCACTGCTTGACTGAGTTATATGATTTTTAGCGTTTCGTCCCCTTCATGTGATCCTTTCTGCGTGTCAGGATGATTTGTGATTTGCTTAAGGTTAATTGGCTTTTAAGATGAGTCATGTAAAGAAGAGAAACTCATATTTAAGTTTGATGAAGGATTGAACATCAATGATGTTTCAATCCCTTGTCTCTTGTTCTTTGTCTTAAGATCTTGATTCAAGGTAGTAAGAAAGTTGGTTGGACAAACAGCTCGTAAATTTATGTAAGTAAAAAATGGACAGGTTGTCTGGTTTGGAAACCGTAGCAATTAGCAGAGAGAAGGGAAGGATGTTGAAGTCTCTCAATGAGGAGCTACTTCTGTAAGACCCTTCTTTCTGCTTGTTTTAATACGTACTACGTACTGGGTGTGAGTAATAATTTGTATAAAAACTGTATGTAATAGATTATCAAGGCCAATAAGGGAATCACTCTCCAAGGCACCTTGCACTCCTCCAGAGGGTTCCAGTGTCTCTATCAAATCCATGCTATTGTCTCTTCTTTCCGACTCCCAACTCGAAATAAGGGATTTTAGCTTTTGCTGTGCTGCATTGGCGTCTGCCTCCGAATCCACCTACAATCAACTCCTTTGGGTTCCCAATTCGCTATCTCTTGCTGCTGCCTCTGCCTTCAAAGACCTATCTAAAGCTTATGCTACCATGGCTTCTGGGAATCATGACTTGATCAAATTTGGCGAGCTGGATCTTGATTTTAAGTCTCTCCCAAATGATAAAATCTTGGCCATACACTTAATCCCTCAACTCTTGCCTTTGCTAAAAGACACGATTAAAGAGAGTGCCATTGATAAATCAATTGATGGTCATGAGATATCAGCTGCAAGCGCTAGTGTTCCTGTAGCATATGCCATTATTGCTGCTTATCAGTTTAGATGGTTCATTTCTCAGGTATGTATATCCTTAATTGGTACTTGATGATTTATTTGTATGATTATTTTCTTCAGTTGGTGGTTTTAATTCTATTGAGATGAAATGAAGCATAACCTTCAATATTTATCATTTGTAGGTGGATTATCCTCACCTTGGAAAAGTGTGCTCTTTGGTGATTCCATGTGCCCTAACAGCTCTTGATCACTGGTCATCTGAAGTAAAGGTGCATTTGTCTTTGTATGATTGCTGGTCTTAGAAATTTGTTGCTGTTTCAATCAGATATTTCACGTACTTGTTGATTGGTGCTTCAAACTGTGCTGATATCCCTATATAACTTCAATATAGTTAAAACTCTCTAAATAGTGTAAAACTGTTGATTCTTGCAGTGATCCGTTAATACTGTGAAAGAGTTAGATGATTAGATATTCTAATTGGAGATTTCTCTTTTCCTAAATCACTGTGTTTCCCTTGAGATATATTGTGGTCAAAATACATTGTAAATTGTTAAAAAGGACAGACTCTTTAAATCAAGTATTAGCTAGCTAGTGCTTAAAGGTATGTGCTTCTACTATTTGGCTCATTTCTGAGCTCTTAGCATTTAGCAACTGCTGACAACAAAATAACATCAAAGATCACGTTTCAGTTTCTTTTCTAAAGCTTGTCCGTGGATACTCTATTAGAGACTTAGAGACTTCTGATTGCAATAATGTTGATAGCACCTCTCTCAGTTTGTCTTTCCTTTTTAGTCATTTTTCTTCTTCTTCTATTTTTTGGTAAGTACCTTTCTGGCTTAGTCATTTGGAGCATGATGTAATCCATCTTCAAGCTTAAAATGGTATTTCAAATTGTTACAAGCAAGTGGTGCTTGTCTGCTACACATTTGCATCTCATAATTAAGATTAATATTTTTGCTTTCATTAGGTTGTTGACTAAATGTTGTCTCTTACTTCAGGGACAGGGCATGATTAGCTTAATATATCTGGCGAAAAATGTCAATGCGGCTGAGATTGGTTGGTATGAAGATGTAATTCTTGATGCTTGCTGCCAAAATATTGCTTCCGATGATGAGATATGGGAGCGTGTGGTTCAAATGTCTGTACTTATGGTGACCTTCACCCAGAAAAGTAATCCTCGAAGCATATGGTAGAGTGTCTTCTATATCACTATATGTTATATATTGAATCTTAGATAAATTTTCCCAACATGTACGCATTATTTAAAATGGTATTCAACTCATAAATTTACTGGGGAAATGGCATAATTCTTGACAGTAATCCTTCAAAAGAATGATGTCTGGATGGTAATGCAGAAAGAGCTGTCCTATAAAATTTTTGTGCACCCAATAAACAGTTGGATACTCTCAATGTTTTGGCTTGCATTAAGTGAAAGTTTGACTTTTTTGTTTTTTTGGGGTGGGTGGGGGAGGGGATAGGGTTACCTCTGTGTTACTCATTGAAGTTAACTCTAGGGAACAGTCTATCATTGTCAAATTTACAACTTTTTTTTTAATAAATATTTTGGAAGCCAGATTTTCAAGTTGTTGTTTTGGCATCATAATTGCTGTTCTTTTTAGACAACTGATATCTGAATAAAATTTCTTCTTTTTTTAGAGGCTTGTGATGCAGCAAATCCCTATTTAGTTGTCTTTTGAAGTTTATGGCGATGTCATATACATTAAAATAGGTATCTGTACTTTAGTGTACTAACATGTCACATGTCCTCCAACATTAGCATTTCCAATATGTTATGCTTCAAGTATGTATTTACCTATCAAAAATATTGTGACACAGGTATGAAAAATTGTTGAATGAGATGTTGAGTCACCTGGAAAGGCAACCAAGAAACAAGGAGCGACGTGTTGCATGGCTACAGCATATTGAGCCACTGTTCAATGGTCTTGGTCTTATACTGCTATCTCATTTCAGGCGACTTTTCCCTCTCTTCTTCCGGTGGATGCATGCAGATGATGACAGAACTATTCTACTGGTAAGAGGTGATGGAATTCTTTTGAGCTGGTCAGCCTTGCTACCTTTTTATGAACTATTACAGTAAACCACAATTTTGCTGAATTCCTTTCTCCTCTAGTTTCAGTTTCTGTAGCCTGATTAAGTACTATAATTTAGTTGCATCAACAGACTTTTTGTTAAAATATATAAGAGTTGAGCTTCTTTTGCATTTAAATTTTTTCTTATACAAGATGTTGTGCTTGAAGATCACCGCTAGCAGCACATTTGATACTTCATTTTTATTTCAGGTTCTTGAACGGATCAAGACAATTGTAAAGTTGACATGGATAAGGAATTCTCCATACATTGAAAGGTAATTTACGAAGGAATATTAGGAGTCACCCTGAATTTTACTTATATCTGCAGTTAATATGAAGAATGGAGTACGCTAAAAGTTATAAATAAATCCAATAGTGTATTTTTTCGTTCTCGAATTCCAGTTTTGCATCTGACTGAGGACCCCTTTTTTCAACAGTTAAACCAGCTTAACTGATGATGGATTAACATCCCTAGCGTTAAACTAGAACCTTCCTACATGCTCGTATCGCTTCTTTAAATTGTACCTGTCGATGTGATGCAGGTTGGTGGATGAACTTGTTAGTCTATTCAAGGAAGCAGCGCTGAAAATTGCACGTGAAGAAATCAGAAAACTTGTTCTTCAGACTATAATTTTGATCCAACAGTAAATATCATGCTTTGTTACCTCTGTTTTCTCTTCCTTCATGTGATAGGTTTTTTTTCGTTCTGTTGTAGTTTCTCTCTAATTATTTAGTTCTTCAATTTCTTAATATTTTTCCCTCCTTGTCAAGATCCAAGGGGTCGCAGTTCAAAGCCGCTTGGGACAAGCACAAGGATGATCCTGACTTGACAATTTTTCATCATTCCCTTATTGAACAACAGCCTGCAATGGTAAAGCTATATCCCTCTGAACTATCATGAGAAAAACGAGCAAAATGTTAGTAAAACATTCAAGATGATATTTGTTGCACTTACGCTAGGTGGTAGCATCAGCTGTCTTAGCCAATTTTTTGCTGCAAAATGATCCCGTGCTTGATAATAATTTCCCAATGATCCCCTGATCTGTTAAATCAAAATTCAGGTTCTATCTGATGGCTGGTTTTTTAGCTGCTCCTTCAATCCCAATTTATGAAAACTCATTAGGATAGCATAGAGTTTAAAATGTTGTCTTGATCACATATTAATTAGTATTGATAATTAAAAAGGTTAGTTCGACGGAGAAGAGGTGAAACTTAAATAATTTGAATTTTGAAACCTATGAAAGATGTTTTAAAATGATGTTATTAGTGAGATAGTGCCAAATATTTTGGAACATTTAAAATAAAAAGCAAACCGTCATATTAATTGGGGAAAGCGTGTAATATTTGTGGCTTCTTGATGCAATCGTGTGCTAAAAGTTCCTGGAGTTAATGATATAAAAAATGGGACTTTGTATATTCCGTTTGTTAATGTTGTTTGCTGGGAGCTGTTAATGGTTAGTGGTTTGCTGGATTTGAATACTTGCTTTTGCCTTTTGAGTTGCCGAGGAGACTCAAATTTGGCGTTAGCTGACAAATAAACACTCCAACTTTGAGAGTGCACATCTATATACTTCAACTTGGTTTGAGCTAGCAACTAAACACTTCAACTCGTTCCCACCGTGTCTTGTGGAGACCCAAGGCTGACGTGACACATAAATTCTGGAGGTGTCTAGATGATCATTTTGTAAGCTGGAGTGTTCAACTGATACAATTGAGACAAGTTGGGGTGTCTAGATGTGCATACTCAAAGTTGGAGTGTTTACTTGACAGATGAGACCAAATTTGAGTGTATGTTTATGTATTATGCCTTTTGGAAATGTATACATGTAGGTCTTGCATCAGTTTGATACTCTAAATAACTTGTCACTACTCCCTGTTTTAGCACTCATTCGTACAAAGTGGAGAGAAGTGGGAGATCTATTTTTCACTTGCACAAATGGGCAGAAACATGTGTCTGTTTGGGGTACTAATTGCCATTCTATGCATTTACAGGTTGTTCAATTGGGGAACCTTGGTGTAACTGATAAGGTTGTCGCCATATGACAAGGAGGTTATAGGTTCGAGCCGTGGAAACAACCTCTTAGCAGAAATGCAGGGTAAAGACTGCGTACAAATAGATCCTTGTAGTCTGGCCCTTTTCCAGCCCCCTTGCATAGTGAGAGCTTAGTGCACCGAGTTGCCATTCTTTTCAATTGCTGGGACTTGTTATGCTTTTCAACAATTCATCAAACGAAGGGATTGAGAGTGATTGGGCTCAGCATCAGCGTAAATAGTTAGTTGTCCATAGGCATACTTTCAAGTTTAAGATATAATACTGTTACAATTCAGTATTTCGTATGGAGATGTATTTATTTTAGTATGATTTCTCATATAATACTTAAGCTCATCGTATGATTCCCTCCATTTCGGGATGGTCTTTAATTTTTGTCCTCAAATATGATGATCTTTAATTTGGTCCTTGTTGCTCATAGAATAAAATTTTTGTGGACCAATGCACCCTTATTTATGACCTAGATTTGTTAGACATAAGTTTAACCTAATTTTTATCCTTGCTTGATACTCCCTCGGTCCCTAATTACTTGTCAACTTTGAATTGACACACCTATTAAGAAAATAATTGATGACATAGTGAGTTTATCATTTTATCATATTAATTATAAAGTGGATGAAAAGTTTTACATTTTTCAAAATAATTAGGCATTTAATTGAGGGTATAATAGGTAAAAAGAATTTGTCTTTTCTTGGTTTGTCAAAATGGACAAGTAATTAGGGACAACTAAAAAAGGAAAAGTGGACAAGTAATTAGGGACAGAGGGAGTATAAGTTTTGCCTCTTACAATATAACTTGTGAGTTTTTAAACCAAACTTTTGTCTCGCTTGGCATATATTCTATGGGAACTAAATTATATCTTTTACATTATGCCTCTTACATAACTTGTGAGATTTCCAATTTGAACTTGTGCCATTATCCTATAAGTTCTATAGGAATTGAGCGACATAACTTTTTATGCCTTTGAGGCATAACTTGAGGGCAAAAATTAAAATCACCTAAAAATAAGGGCATTTGTGTGAATGATCCATTTAAAGGACAAAACATGTCATTTTAATTACAGAAATCCACCTTTTAGTTTACTTATTACCATTATCCCCTATAAGTTTTACAAATCTCCAAAATTTCTCATTTTCGCGTATCAGATTAGTGTATCTTGCGCATCAAATAGTGTATCATGTATAAAATGTACATCAGATTAGTGTATCTCGCGCATCAGATAGTGTATCATATATAAAATGTACATCATATTAGTGTATCATGTATAAAATGTAATGTATCTTACTTAATGATTAATGTATCTCGCGCATCAGATTAATGTATCAACGCTTATATTATTGTATCAATTTTGAGGAATTTCTGTAATTATAAACTTTTAAGGGATAGATTGAAATTTTGCCTTAAAAATATGTGATTTCTGTAATTTGCCCTAAAAAAAATGGACATGGGCCAAAGCCCAACTGTAGTTTCATTTGAGGCCCAGCAATAAGTGCGCCAAAATAAAAAATTAAAAAACACAAAATCCCTCCAATAATTTGTCTACTCCTTGCTCGAGAAGCTTTGTAAAATTCAACAAATTTCTAGGGTTCTTATAAAAAAAATTCGTGTTAATTTGCTTGCTTCTTCCATGAAAAAATTGTACAAGAAATGACTCAAGATATGTTACACGAAGACAACTCCAAGATTTTCGTTGGTGTTCGTTTTGTTCTAATTGGATTCGACTCCCTTAGGAAGGAACAGGTAATCCATGTTTAATTTTCCTCAAAAAAATTGCATTTTTTCAAGTTATAATTTTGTCATATGCGAGTTTTGCTAAGCATTGTCGGTAGAAATGATCAAAAGCAAAATGGATACAAAGTATTTGTACTGTCAAACTCTAACTAGATTGAGTTTGAGGCAGAGTTGATTGATTTAATTGTATTTTTTCAAGTTAATTATGTTCATGTGAGCTGAGGAAAGTAGAGTCGGTCTCAAGCCGAGATAAAAGATGAGGATACAATGTTTTGAATTGTGAAATGGATATTTAGATTTCATGTTGTTGATGCAAAGGCAGCTGATTGATTTATTTGTTTCAAGTTCAAGTGTTATGTTCTTTAAATGGAGTAGTTATGATTTTTTTTTTTCATTTCCATGTTCAATTGTTATGGAGTAGTTGTAATTGTTTTTATGTGTGTGGGAATTTTTCTCTTTTTGATGCTTGTTGTCATTGTTCTACTTTAAAAATTTTTCCTTTTTCCTTTTCTAGATTCGGTCTAAGCTCGTGGAGGGTGGTGGAGTTGATGCAGGCAAATATGGACCAGATTGCACCCATCTTATTGTTGATAGTATTATCTACGTGAGTGAGGTCATGTTTGAACATAAGTGTCCTTATTTGGTTTTCAGGGCGATTCTCTTTTGCATTTCTTACTGCTTGATTTCTTATGCCATTTTTTGTACGCAACTCAAACGGCATTCCTCACTATTCTAACTAGGATGTAACGTGTTTCCTGGAAACAGGATGACCCCATATGTGTTTCTGCTCGACGGGTTGGAAAAATAGTTGTTACCAGCTTGTGGGTTGCACACAGTTTTGATTTGGGAATGCCTGTCGATCACCATTCTGTGAGTTCCTCTGACAATTTCTGTCTTTTATCTGTTGGAAAATACAGTCTGCTAGCTCATAATGATACTTAGTTGATTGGTCCTTCTTCCTGCTGTGGTTACTTAAACAGTAATGGCTACAAAGAATGTCTTAATTGACATGTAATTTTATGATATAGTGGATAGGACATATCTCTTTGGAAGTATTTGCTTTTTAAATTATAATACCACTTTGGTGCATGAAAGGATCTTTAATATTATGTGTTTATGAGTCCATTTTTATCAGTGGCTATTCAGTTTTTAAGGCTTTTGCTCTGCAATATTGCTATTAGACAGTCAATTATGCAGTAAGTTCAGGAGCCAGTATTTCTTTTATATCTCATATTGAGCTTAGGGAATTCTATAGAAATTTTGAAGGGCCATGATTTTGGGTTTTTGGTGGTCATGTGAATATATCTGTTGTTTTCCATCTGTTCTCTTGCTCCCTTAAGAATTCTATGTCAACTTGTCATAGGCCTGTAAGCATAATTGAGTTTTCCCTTAAATCAAATCAAAACTCAATAGATTCATCACTTCTCATACAGGTCATGTACAGACCTCCAAGAAATTTGAATGGAATTCCAGGTGCTAAATCACTGATAGTCTGCTTAACTGGGTATCAACGGCAAGATCGAGATGATATTATGGTTTGTAAAATGCAGTTTGTTGTTCATCAATTCTTTTACTTTTAAGAGAAGTTAAATATTTTCTGATGAGGTGAATCTAACAGTTGCTTGTCACGTGTTTGGTTCTTTCTGTCTAGACAATGGTGGGACTGATGGGTGCAAACTTTTCAAAGCCGTTGGTGGCAAACAAAGTCACTCATCTCGTATGCTACAAATTTGAGGGTAACTATCCCCTTTTCACCAGTTGCTATTGTTGGTTGTACTACATCTCTCCTTATTTCTTGTTTTGCTTTATTAAATGCTTAATCCTGGAGGGGGAGAATGGGAGTTTCAGGTGTTTTTGCACAAATGTCCTTTATGTTGATGATTTGTTATGATATGTTGCTGCTGGCTAATTTTTTCCCTCCCATGTTCTTTCTTGCCTTAATTTATAATTGAATATACCTTTAAATTATATTACGTAGAAGGCTTGACCTGGGGGGAAATGTCGAGTATGTGTATCTGACATGGGTAGTTCAAAGCAAACTGAAGGTCAGGGTACCATAGCATGTAATCCAGGAATATTGTTTGTAGTTGCGAAAATGAGTATTGCTGTTACCTTATTAGCATTTAAAGAAGAAAAAAAGGAAGTCATTTAAGTAGTACTAATATACAACTGTGAAACAATATGCTGTGATTTTAGAACAATAGTGATTCATTATAAACATGAAACTATTACTTCAACAACAACAACATATTTGTGTAATACCACAAGTGAGGTCTGAGTAGGATGTACGCAGATCTTACCCCTGCCTTTGTGGGGAAGAGAGACTGTTTCCGAAAGACCCTCATGCCTCAACTCAAAAGAGAAGTGAAGAAAAGGAAAAATGAGAAAATAAAGGAAGAGAACTTTTTTTGAAGCATGGATGCAAGGAGAAAATAATATGACAACAAAACAGCTCTATACTGAGCAAATTAACAACAAATAGTAAAACACATCAAGAATAATAAGTTATGTGAATACTATATAATATTACTAATATGGGCAAGTTTAGAGTAGGCTAGCCCCTTGCCTATCCCACCGAAAGTGCAACACCACTCAACTACTTACTAATCTTCTACTCTATTCCTCGACCTGCATACCTTCCTATGGTCATGTCCTTGGTGAATTGGAATTGTTTCATGTCTTGTCTAATCACCTCCCTTCATTTCTTCTCCGGCCTACCTTTACCTCTCCTAACTCCTTCTATAGCCAACCCCTCACAGTTCCTTGCTAGCGCATCCACACACCTCTTCACATGCCTGAACTTTCCCTGCCTCCTTCCTTCATCTTGGCTGCCACATAAGTCACTCTCATCTTATCAAGTATTACTTTGTTCCTAATCATATCTGTCCTACTATGCCCACACGTCCATGTGAGCATCCTCATCTGAACTACATTCGTAAACTACTACTGCCTATTCAACAATTTGAGAGAATAATGACAAGGAAATTAAAATATTCCGTCTGTATGAATTTATGTGACACTTTCCCTTTTCGGGACCTCCCAAAATCATTGATACCTTTCCATTTTTATACAACTTTCAAAATTTAAATTCATTGATAGTTCTCTATCATATAACTTTTCTACCACTACTTTTGTTTTCCTTCTTTGCTAATATAATAAATAAGTTAAATTACACATTAGATTTCCTATCAAGTTAAACGCCATCTCATGATATAGGATGAAGCGAGTATATGAAAAAGAGGACTGTGCTACAGTAGTGTGAGCTAATTTTTCATTAGATTCTCTTTCTTTTCTTTGATGATTTACTATGTGATTTGTCATATGTTCAGGGCATTGAGGCTTAATGAAGGAGCCTCGCTCACATATTTTTTTGTTAAGCAGCGTGTCAATTTCCATGTCCTTTGATAAATCAGTCTGTCATACTACTTATGTCTTAAATTCTCTTTTCTCATCGAACAAAGATAAGGAAGAAAGCCACCCCAATTTCCATTTGATTTTTACTCTTTACCATGTCTGTTGTGGTATGTATTCACAACTGTGTAACAATGCTAACTGAGGTCATTACATTTGATAGGGGAGAAATATGAACTTGCCAAGAAAATGAAGACAATTAAGCTTGTTAATCACCAGTGGTTGGAGGATTGGTATGCCTGAGTTTTATTTTCTCAGTTACAGATATTTCAATTCTTAGCCTGCTAAAATGCAAAGTGTCATTTCATGATTTCTTATGCAGTTTAAAGTCTTGGGAAATCCTTTCAGAAGCAGAGTATGATAAGAGGTGCGTCATTGCCATTTCCTGCCTTTTAATGTGAAGTAGCTTCATTGTTTCTGCTGTATTTTGTTTTGCTTGGTAATGAATAGTTATAATATCCATACTAGGTTGCCTTTATATTGCAGAATCTGAAACATATGAAGTTGAACATTGAAATATTATGGATTCGAGAAACAAAAGATGTGCAAAACTTTACACTTCATGTTGTCTTATTTGTGAATTTCACAAATGCATACTTCTATGTGCTTAAGTTATATGAAATTAGAGCTCACTAGAGGTTTCTAAGCACCTGCTCAGCCCTTTTTGGATCTGTCAACTTAATGACTAATTCACACATTTTATTTTATTTAGAGTTGTGGTAGCTTCTGACTTCTGTGCTAAACAAAAGTTCAACCTCAAAATCAAAGCATGCTGTAGATAACAATTTTTAAAGTAAAAAGCAATAAAGTGATTTTACTCGCTTGCTATTAAGTAAGAGCTAATTTTGTTTTGCTCAGGCATAATATGTTTATACTTTACCCCTCAATGGGGCTTTCTTGTCAAATAAATTAACAGGAAATAATAGTGTGCTCGTGTATTCTTTTTCTGGCCTTAGTGGGTATGAGTTGGAGATGATGGAAGCTGAAGCCAAAGATTCTGAAGATGAAAATGAGGGCATTGCTGCAAATAGGTCTGCAGAGACAATAGCTATCATGGGTCCTGAAAATCCAAAAAGTCCTAATCAATTCCTTGTGAAGCAGGAAGCCTCTACAAACATTTCAGACTTAAACACATTTAGAGGCTTGTCAGGTCTTGGGAACACAAAAGAGCTGTCATTATCTGCTTCAAAGCAGTCAAAATCTGACCAGGTTCCAGCCTTTGAAGAATCTCCCAATAGGCATGATGAAATGCTTAATTCCAACTTCTGTAGAACAAAAGAAGAGCCAGCATCTAGCATGCAACAAAATGGAAGTGATTTGGTTTCTGTTTCAAATAGTGCCAGGAAGTCTCCTCATTCTTGTTCGTCCAGAGAATTCCCAAGGAAATTCAGTTCTCCAATGACCTCTGAACATATGAAGAGTTGTGCAGGAAGTCCTGCCGCTACTGAAGCAGGTATAGGGTTTGATTGCTTTAACGTGTCCTCTCAGAGAGGACTAGAAAAAAGTGAGTTAGGTGTGAAAACTCCAAAGAATTTGTCGTTTTCTGGGAAGGGTGAAAGCAGTAGACTGCCTGAGAAAAGGAATATGGGCATTTCAGACAGTAGCTTCAAGTCACCAAGGACTGGTAATAATCCAGAAAGCATACCAGATGGTTATTTGACGGCAAATCGTTCTGAAGAGTTAATGAACTCGTCAAAGTTACATAGTCTAAGCCATGGAGGCAGTCGTCTATTGTCTAGTAACCCTGCCCCTCATTTGGACAAGGGTGTAGCTTTGGAAACCATGCAGCATAATGATTCAAACGTTTCCAATCCTACGACACTAAGCACTGGGCAAGGGCATGATGAGGATGCACCTCAAAGCAGCACTTGTATGATCATGGGGTCGAAAGGGACTAGTCATGCTACTGTTGATGTTAGTGGCCCACTGGATGAACGGCATGATGTCCCATCTCCAGTTAATGAAAGAAGAGATACCCTGAAGTCTAATGTGCTGGCTGAGTTCAATAAAGCTGGAGATGATTCCATGTCAGGGTCTAAGACATTGAAGAAAAGATCACTTTCCAAGAAGACACTCGGATCTAGACAAAGTCTCGGTAAAGGGGATGGCAGAAATCAGAAAGGTTCTTTACTCATTAACAAGACTGTTCTGACAAATGATTCAGCTGCTTCCAGTAGCGGAGGGAGAGAGGAAACCGAACACCAAAATATCTTAAGCTCTACAAAGGGTGAGGTTCTGCCTGCAGATAATGCTGATTCAAGCAAGGAGATTGAGAGAAATAATTTTTTGAATTCTGAAAAAGAATCTGCCAAAACAAATGAATCCCTAAATGATGATACTGAGGCTCCAGAGGACCAAGAAGATGAAGAATTAAATGTTCTAAGAGAGAAGTCTACTGGTACTGAAGCACAACATTCAGGGCTTCAATCAGCGGAGAAGAAAATAAATGCAAACAAGGTGGTAAATAAGAATGACAGGAAGGATATTGCAAAGAGTCTTAGTACTGAAAGCAATGAATTTGAAACTCAAAAGACTTCTTCTGGCAAGGAGACCAAGTTAAGTAGGTCAACTTCTGTGGGGAAAGCTTCAGAGGAGAAAGTTCCCGAAGGTCCAAAATGTCTGAAGAAGAATAGCAAGAAAACTAATCTAACTACTAAAAGAGCTGCTGCTTCTGTAGAAGGCGCAGAAAGGAAGAAGTGCAGAACTGATAGAAACAAGGTAGAAGCAAAGAAAGGAAAAGGGTCTCCATCTGAAACGGGAAACGCCACAGTAATTTCGACTGAGAGTCAATTGAAGAGCTCCATGGATGTGGAGAAGGAGAATATGCCTGTTATTGGACTCCAGAATGCGAGTCATGATGAACATGAAGCTGACAGAAGTTCTCCTTATGATAAAAAGTCTCGCTCGTTGCAGGTCACAAAAGTACAAAGTGAGCCTAGGTGGTTTATAGTTAGTGGACATCGGCTACAAAGGAAGGAGTTTCAGCAGGTTATCAAGCGATTGAAAGGAAAAGTGTGCAGAGATTCTCACCAGTGGTCATATCAGGCAACCCATTTCATTGTTCCTGCTCCAGTACGAAGAACAGAGAAGTTTTTTGCTGCTGCATCCTCTGGAAGGTTTGGCTAATTACACAGCCCTAAAGAAGTTACCAGTGTAAAAAAATGACAGCCCTAAAGTTATGTCCATTCTCACAAGTAAAACATATCATCTATTGTTTTTACAGGTGGATCTTGAAGACAGATTATTTAACTGCTTGTGTTGAGGCTGGAAAATTATTAGATGAGGAGCCGTATGAATGGCACAAAAAGGGATTGACTGAAGACTTAGCAATCAACTTAGAGGCCCCAAGAAAGTGGCGACTTCTGAGGGAGAGGACTGGACATGGCTCATTATATGGAATGAGGATAATCATTTATGGAGATTGCATTGTACCACCATTGGTATGGTAATTTGTTGTTTGCTGTATATGTTTCTTGAAGATTGAGTTCCTATGCTGCCTATTTGCAAAAAAATTTCTTTCTCTTCTGTTAACTCCTTTTATGGTGTGTTTTGTATGACGAAGAACTATTTTCTGGAACTTTGATGAAATCATTTTCTAGTTGTTGGTTTCCTTGTAGTATGGAAAAATAATTTCTCCTAACATAGCATATTCCACCAAAGTGGAAAATGACTTACTTTGGGTGCAAGTAAATTTTCTTTATAAAACGTAATTTCTTCATTATTCTTACAAAGCATAACTCTTACTCATATTACTGAACATGTAGATTGTTTTTCTTTAGTACTAAAAAATTATCACTAGAACACTATTTTAATATTAAATCCAACATCTTGTGCGATCATCCTATGTCATGTACTTTTATCCCCAATCACAATTGGAAAATGATCTAGAAAGTGATTTCCTAAGATGAAACATTTCCGGTGGAATTGTTTTCTGTGGGAAGTTAATTTTTCCAGGCCACATGCAAGTAATTTGTAGACTGATAAATTTATCCAGATTGCATTTTGTGTGTATCTCTAACAGGTTTTAATATGCTCTCTTTTGTTGAATCAGGATACATTGAAGCGTGCAGTCAAGGCAGGGGATGGCATTATATTAGCAACTTCACCTCCTTATAGTCGATTCCTTGAGTCAGGTGTTGACTTTGCCATTGTTAGTGAGGTCATGCCACGCTGTGACAAGTGGGTTCAAGAATTCTCAAGGCACGAGATTCCTTGTGTATTGCCTGATTACTTGGTGACTTATGTGTGCAAACCTGGTTATACCCTCAACAATTATGTGCAATACAACACTCATTCCTGGGCAGAAAGATCACTGAAAAAACATATCAATCGTTTGGAAGAGATTGTTGAGGAGATGGAGCCATCAGATGACAGTAGTAATGATATAGCATGCCAGGTGTGTGGGTCGCCTGACAGGGGGGAAGTAATGCTGATCTGTGGTGACGAAAGTGGCTCTCTTGGATGTGGCATTGGCATGCATGTAGGTTGCTGTGATCCTCCCTTTGAATGTGTACCCGAGGAAGACTGGTTTTGCCCAGAGTGTAGCAAGAACATAAGTAATACAAGTACCAAAAGGAAGTCCAAAAAAGGGACCTCTACTTCAAAGAAGAAGAAGTGATAATCTGTCTCTTGGTTAAGGTCTGTACAATAGCTTCACTCAAGTTAAGTATATTTAGATTAGTAAAGTAAAATGTACAAAAATAATTATTCACATTGCAGCATCTTGCTGCTTTTCTTGAAGAAGTTGATTTTCAATGCTGTGTAAAATCATCTGTTGAAGTTTTCCCTAGACATTCCCAACATCCAATGCAGGCTGAGCCCTGGATCACATTTGCTTTGTGTAGATGAAACTTTTATTTCACCCACTGTTGTATTTGAGCAAACACTTGTGATTTTGCACATTGTGAAAACTTCCATTACTTTGAATAGTAAACATAATTTCTTGAATTCAACTCTAGAAAAATGTAAAAAATATTAATGGCTAAACAGCCACTAACACCCTTATCTTTCTTCTAAACGTCTCACTTAATTAATACTAGTAGCAGAGCCAAAAATCTATACAAGATGATTTTACGGTAAAGGGTTAAATATACCCATGTACTATAGGAAATAGTTTATATATGCCCTTCGTTATACTTTTGGGCCAAATATATCCCTCCCGTTATACTTTGGGCCAAATATACCCCTAATTTTAACGGAAGGACACTTGTCAATATAGGAATCAAATAACTCACCCCCAATTTTAAATACTCAATTCCCTTTAGAAACCCACCCATTTAACCTATTCCCAACCTGTTTTCATAGTCATCTTCTCCACTTGAGATTTTCATTAAAATCAACACTTAATCACTACGGAAACTTCAAGACCACAATGTGGCGGGTCATTTTTTTCACCAAAAATATTTCTTGCAGAACCTCTTGCCTTTGAAGTTATTCCATCTCTTAAAAGATTAAAATAGTTGATAATTGTTGCAAGTTAGAATTCAAAATTTTAAGTTTGACTTAGCATGTACTTAATACCATTCAAGCAGTGGGTCAATATTGATTAACATGAGAAATTGAACTTAAATGTGTTATGATGTTTAATTGGAATTGTTGTTTGTTTTCATCGGTGTTCACGGACCAACAATTTAGTAGCATTAGAAAATTAGGGCAACAAAATTAAGGCATGCTTGTGGATGGATTTTATCATCACAACGAGCAAGAAATATGTAAGTGACAAAACTGTGTGCTGGACCTTTCGTAGTTGAGTATTGATTTTAATGGAAACTTTAGCTAGAGAAGATGATTATGAAATGGGTTTGGTTCAAAATGGGTATTTAAATGGGTGGGTTTCTAAAGGGAATTGAGTATTTAAAATTGGAGGTGGGTTATTTGATTCCTATGTTGACAAGTGTCCTTCCGTTAAAATTAGGGGTATATTTGGCCCAAAGTATAATGGGAGGGGTATATTTGACCCAAAAATATAACGAAGGGCATATATAAACTATTTCCTATAGTACAGGGGTATATTTGACCCTTTTCCGATGATTTTAAATAGACACTACAATGTTACACCTAGGACTTTAAATGTGTGATCTAAAACAATTTTTGAATCCCCTTTGTCACTACACTACAATATTTCTTATATCATGGGACTCAATTCAAACAATTGAACCCCTATTCCTATCTAGCTCCGTCCTTGATTAACACTACTAATTGAAGCAATAAGTCTGAACTTAAGGAAAAAAGAGGTACCAAATATTTCTTAAATTCTTGAAACGTGAAATATTTTGAAACAAATTCAACAATTAATATTTGGAACCGGAAGGAATATAAGTCAACCAATGAGGATTTGTTTTACTCTTTTAACTCAATCAACTTGTGAGATGCACAAAGATAAGTGGATATGGATTGGCTAGCTCCAAAATCATTATTACTACTATGTACCTTTTTCTTATTGGGATCGAAAAGGAGGATAATATTAATACTTTTACTTACTAGTTTTTCTTTCTAAAATAAATAAATAAATATATCCTCAATAGTATGATATTACTTACATTAAATGTGATCCCATAGGCCTATGTCATATGATCCCCCATTTAATGATCTATTAATCAATATTATCATACTTTAAATTAACCCGTTATCGATAGTCGTATTATGTTATTTTCTTGACAGAATAAGTATTAAGAGTTGCATTAAAAATGCCTAGAGATTGCTGAGTTAATTTACTACTCTCTCTGTCCCTAATTACTTGTCCATTTTGATAAATCAAGAAAAGACAATTTTTTTTACCTATTATACCCTCAATTAAATGACTAATTACTTAAAAAAATATAGAACTTTTCATCCACTTCATAATTAATAGGGGTAAAATGGTAAACTTACTATGTCATTAATTGTTTTCTTAATATGTGTGCCAATTTAAAAGTGGACAAGTAATTAGGGACTGAGGGAGTATATTTTTATGGATAGTTCGATAAGGCGCATAAAAATAGCATTGAATAAAATATACTGATAATGTTCAGATAATTATTTATTCACCCTTTAATTTGATATTTTGGTGTATTTAAAGACAATTTTGTGTATAACTGATAATAACAACTCATAGTATTAGCAATATATAAGTTATTAACACATGAATTCAGGAATGAACATCTCAAAACATGTGAATTTTCAATAAGCCATTATAAATATGAAATTTTTCCTTCAACAAATGAATTCATACAAAAATCTCTATTGAAAATCAACA
Source organism: Solanum piurae (assembly GCA_029582685.1). NCBI lineage: Eukaryota > Viridiplantae > Streptophyta > Magnoliopsida > Solanales > Solanaceae > Solanum > Solanum piurae. The sequence goes on along the minus strand of JAJOOO010000298.1, from coordinate 3,187 downwards.
TTTTCAATAGTAATCTAACAATATAATTAAATTTTGAATCCATCTCAAACTAATCACTCAATGTGCACTACTTTTTTTTTCTTTCTCTTTAATATTTTGGCCATCATAAAGATTCGTTAATCCTTTCCTTAGTGGTCATTCACTAATATTCCAGATAGACAGATACCATATAGTCGCTATTCTTTTATTGGTTTCACGTGACCTTTTTTTTCTTGATATACCATAGAATTATGAAATTTTGACAACTCATGAGAAAATAATATATATATATATATATGAATCATATTATTAGCAATATAGGGTATTAATATTCCTATTCGGGTATATCCTATTCATTTAATATAATAAACTAAACAATCGATAGGAAATAATTCAACATTACTAATCACAATATATATTACATACACCTTATTAATCGACTCCTTAAGATAATATAGTTCATAATTATCGAAGTATCGCATCGAGGTGAGGATTAAAGTTTCCTTCCGAAACTACTTCTTTTCTATTTATCTCTCTGCTATCTCGTGCATTGAAATGTTTGTATCGACATAAGTTTGAAATGTTGATTAAACATAAATATATTTTTTGTTTACATAATATACTCACTTATTTTTAAAAAAAAAATATTTTCGATATGGATATGCCCTTAATTTTTCCCCATAGATGGAATATATTGTCACATGCATGAAGATATTTGACTAGTGCTACCGTTTCTTGCGGTCAAAGTTATTGGATCCTCTTACCTAATTACGGCTTGCATGTGAAAAAACATTGACCATTTTTTTAAAGTTTTTTCTTAATAAATGGTCCATTGGATCACGATCAATAAAATATAAATTTATTTTCTTTTAGTATTTGATGTTCAAACTTAACTATTTCAATTAATTCAAATTTACGATGAACAAGTTATATAAACAAATAAATAGGAAAATCCTGTGATTCCAAACCCAAAAATGTCAATACCTTTAAATATATCATACATTTATATGACGATAAGTTATTTAAAACTTATAGTCTACATATATTTATACTAAAATTTGTATTGTTATAAAAAAAAATTAATCAAGAGAAAAAAGGAAAATTATCAATTAGGTGTTTTTAAATTATAGAAATTCATTTTTTTTTTTTTAAAACGAATTTATAAGCTAAAAAAATAATGTTACGTAAATTAAAAAGTCGATATATATAGATAATAATAAACTTGCCTCGTTAAACCAAACAACATCATGTGTCGTTTTAATTCTATATAATTCAATGCAAGTCTTGGATTCCCTTGGCTTATTTTTTTTCTCTCTCTTTAGCAATGTTACTGATTAAGAATTTAATACAACAAACTATTTATTAAAAAGGATATATGATTGTTACAGCTGTCTGGATGAGTACATATACATTAATTATAGCTTATATATAAAAAGAATTATTTAAAATATTTTATTTGTATTTTAGTTATTTTGAGTTTTATGATAATTCAAAAATTTGAGCTCAATTATAAGTGCGATAATGATATACTTTATGTTTGATAGGTCTATTTTGAAATGTATAATGCATGTTTATTTACCGAAAAGAGTCATTTAATTAAAAGGGAAATAAAGAAACTATTTATTATTATTATTAATAAAAGAGGTAAACAACACCAATTAACATTGCGTTGAGATAAATAAGATGCATTGATTTAGGTCAGAGATACAAATGTTTTAATTAGTAATGAATCTGACGGAATGTTATCAACTTTTGTTCAAATCGTACGATAAATTTCGAAATAACTAAAAAATTATAAAGTTCCTCCTCCAACACCTACACTAGAAACTTCAAGTTCGAGCTTTGTATGAAAAAATAAGAAGTATTTCTTATACATATACACAACATAAACTATTATTAATCAGAATTTCAATACGTATAAGAATATATATTGAATGAAAAGAAAACACATGATTTTGGACGGATCCAATAGGGTTAGGTTTAAACCACAATATTAGCTTACTCCAATTCTTCCTAATTTATGTTTGAATTGACATTACTCGGATATCATTAAACATCGTCATATTATGATAAAATGAATAAAATATATCTCAAATTGTGCATTAAAAATTTACTAAATAAGTAAAAACACTAATTTCAGAATACAAATATTTGAAGTTACTATTCTACAATTCAGAAATCATAAATATCAAATTATAAATTTGCATTCACCCTTCTCTTTTCACCAAAAACTTATAGTTCAAACTTAATACGAAAAAAATAGAAAATATTTATTTCTTTAACAAATCTTATGCAACATAAATTAGAATTGATCGAGATTTCTATGTGAATACAAACCTTGGGTGAAAAATATACACATGATTTTGGTGATAATATCATAGATGGTCACTTAACTATAATTTTTTTCCTCAAAAAGTCACTTAACTTTGGTTTTAACTCAAAAGTCACTTAATTTGATTTTTAACTCAAAAGTCACTCAACTTTGGATTCTTTTCTCAGAAAGTCACTTAACTATGGTCTATTTTCTCAGAAAGTCACTCAACTTTGATTTTTAACTCAAAAGTCACCCAACTATGAATATTTTACTTACGAAGTCACTCAAATTAAAGACAGTTATTTAATTAATTTTTTAATTAAAATTTATTGATTTTTTATCAAAATCAAAATATTAAGAATTAAATAAATGTCCATTTAAACCATTTATTGTCCACCTATTTGATCCGTCCAATTAAAAATATAACAGTGAACCCTTTTATTTTACCTTTTCCTCCCAAAATTATTATCTTATGCGTTTTTTTTGTTTGTTTTTAGTTAACAAAATAATTAAATGAAGAATTAGATTTGTAAGAATTTTTTTGGATATTATTAATCAATAATATAACTGAAGGTTTTGACCAGAACATGATGGTCCGTAATGACGTCCTAATATTTTTGTAATGAAGCATAATTATTTTTAATATTATGTCTAATATTTTACTAGTAATTATTTAGAATATTATATCTTATATTTTACCAGTGGCCAATAAATATTAATCATTTGATTTACATATAATTTTAGCACCTACTTATTGATGTTAACAACATATTATTGTAATAAATAAAGAAATGAAATTAAGTCGAACAGTTCAACTTCTTGTTAAATTTGAGTGCATTTTATAACTGTCTTTGTGTTATATTCAAAGTTCAAAATTAAACCTATCAAATCATG
>JAJOOO010000297.1:0-80995 GCA_029582685.1 Solanum piurae | reverse complement strand
CCCCCCCCCCCCCCCCCCCCCCCCCCCCACTATTGACAACAGTAAGCATTGATGGAAATGACAACATGTATCCTATTGCATTCTCAATAGTAGAAGGTGAACTAAACAAAACATGTAGTTGGTTTCTTACACTTCTTGACGAGAATCAAGGCATTTCACGAAATCCTTTTGCTTGGACTTTCATTTCTTATAAGTAAAAAGATTTAATTTCAGTATTTGATGATACAATGACACATGTTGCACACAGATTTAGTGTTAGACATCTGCACAACAATTTCAGGATCGAAGGTGTTGGAGGACAAGCGTTGAAAGATGTCCTATGGAAAACTTCCAGGGCAATTGAAGTTGAATTCTTTAAGCATATGGAAGAAATGGGAAAATTAGATTCAAAAGCCCTTGAATGGTTCACTAATATGCCTCCTATTCACTGGTCAAGGGCTTTTTTCTCTTTATTTCCAAATTGTGATGTGTTATTAAATAATTTGTGTGAGTCATTCAATAGTATACTTCTACATGTAAGAGACAAGCATATTTGGACAATGATTGAATCAATTAGGATCTACATGATATCCAGACTTCAAAAGAACAGAGATAAAATGATGAAGTATTGTTTGAGAATTTTTCCAAAGATCATATTGAAGCTAGAGAAAAATAAGGTTAAAGTTGTTGAATGTATTGCCACTAAATAAGATCAATTTCACTATCAAATTGAGGACATTCATCGTAGACTATTCTTTGTTGATCTTAAGGAGAAAATATGTTCTTGTACGAGATGGGAATTAACAGGAATACCTTGTAGTCATGATATTGCAGCTATATGAGGTAAAAAAAGATGAGCCTAAAATGTATGTTCATGAATGCTATACAGTTGAGCAGTACATGAAGAGTTATAACCAATCCATATTGTCAATTGTCAGCTTTGATCAATGGCCTAAGATAGGGATAGAACCACCATTGCCCCCCATATATAAGGCACAACCAGGTAGACCCAAAAAATTGAGGAAGAGAGGAATTGATGAGACAACGCAAAAAGAATCATATTCTAGAAAGCTTACCTTGTTAAAAGCATCAAGAAAAGGTAGAAAAAAGAAGTGTGAATCATGTGGAAACATAGGACATAATAGTAGAAAATGCCCAGTTCTTACGGGAAGAAACCAATCTGAAGCTTTACATCAACAAATTCATCAGCAAGTCGAAATGGAAGGCTCTAATAGTACTAAAATGTGATTCTAATAGTACTAAAATGTGATTCTATTATAGGTTTCAAGCACTATTATTGAGAATGTGGCATCAAGGCAATTCAGTTCCTCATTTGTGACGGAACAAACTGTAATTATCTATCTTGTTGTCTACTTAAGTTGTATGTATTTGATCTTACTAGCTGGCTTATTTATTCGTTTTTTGTATATTGTAGATTGATCAACTTAATCAGACAAGGGTACCTCAAGAACAATTGAGGAGTTCTGCATTCATATCAGAAGAAATTGGTGAGCATTCCAGAAAAGGTATAAGACCACTCATCATCGAGAAAATGGGAAAGCAGTACGGCCCAGTGTCAAAATTACAAGAAGCACTTTCTCAAAATAACAAGAGAGTAAGAAGTGATCCGCGAGCTCAAAAGAAAATTGTCCCTTAAATAAGATGTTACAGAAAACCAATGACATTACGAACATGAGTTTAGATTTAGTTCTTCTTTTATGACTTTAAAGTTGATTATAAAATAGGTGATATGTAAATGATTGTGTTTTTCCTTTTAAAACTGAATGCAACTTAAAAATTACCTTTTATTCTTCTTGATCTTAACTTGAACTAAACCATCCTTTTTTTTAATGCTTCTATATAATTTGATTTCCAGTTCAAGGAAGAGTTACACAAATAAAATTGAAATGGTGACTTTAAGCAAACTTTCTGACTAATGAAGTCAATTATCATGATAAACGATAAATATCTTTGTAATTGAATTCGAGATCTAACTAAAAAATTCCACCAACTTACCTAAGAGATACATGTTAACACGTATCTAAGCAATTTAACTTCCGTCTCAAGCAAACAACATGTCAAGCATCACTCTGTAACTTAGAGGTCTTCAGTTATCGAGCTCGTAAGGAGTGAAGGATCTGATTCGTTGAGCTTATCTACCTTCCTTTTAAAAGAAGACACAACACTTTAGTTGCAGACAACAATATTTGCTAACAGAGATATACTGAAAACATGCCCATAACAAACAACTATAAAGAGATATCAACGAATGATAATCTTCAAGTGGAAGAACACATTTTTTCTACTTTAAAAATGCAACAAGAATATGTAAAACCTTACGACGTTCGAAAAATCAAGTTTGAAGTTTCATTATGAAATTCACTATTCCACCAAGGAAATAGTTTTGTCGAACCCAAGATGCAAGATTCAATTCAAGTCCTATACAAACATTTGTTTGATCTTCATGACTCGTTGGCGTTAATTAACCATACTATAATAAGAGCAGTCCAACAGTCGTGTCAAAGGCTCATTCAAGGTGAGCTTAATCTCCAAACCTCAAAAATTATGAAGTAACATTTTTCTTGAATTATAGAAACTAGTATAATAGAAATAGTATTACGTAGTATAAAAGTGGCAAAATTCTAAGTGGAACTCCATTTTGAAATTTCAAAGATCAATTTTTTCATCACTTCGAAATTTATAATCCAATATTTTATAGTGTATAGGTTTCAAAAATATCAAGGGAGAGTAGTAGCGATTATTGAGAGAAATATATATGAATTTTAGGTGAAGCAGAAAATCCACAAACACATTTTTTCACAGTCAAACCCATCACCTTCTCTGTGTTTCTCCTTTATATATATAGAGAGAGATTCTAGTGGTGGATATAGAATATATTTACTCTCTTTCTAACTTTATGGGTGGGACATAATATGGTTTGAAAATAAAATAGGTATTTTACACTTACAATATATTAGCTTAAGTTATAAATATCGTTAATATAATAAAAAAAAATTTACAATATTAGATCAATCAAGAGTAAATATCTTAAAACTAAAAGCTACAACAAATAAACACGTAGAACATGAATTGTCACGTAAGATGCCACATAGGATGTATAAGTTTGTTTGTTCAATTTTATACAAGTTTACGTATTTATGTATTATGCCAAAAATCATTATCGACATCATTGTTGTTGGCTTTACTTTCATAACATTGTCTCTTCGCCATATGCAAATTCCTCCTTTGAAAGGTATTGAAAGGAAAGTTATAAGGGATCATTTAATTTGCGGATAAATTTATTCCATTTTTCAGGTAAAATAAATAATATCAAATTTGAAGTATAAATTTATTTTGGAATTAATTATATTTATATTTAAGAAATTTATAAATTTAATTTCAAATATAATTTTGAAATATCTTATCGAACGCATAAAGGTTTTAAGTTGAAGTAAATGAGTCAAGACAAAATTTCTCAGGCCACGTGGAAACGTTAGCATGGCACGTGGAAGTGTGTACTGTCTATGTGGATGCTGAGTTGGCATGCCACCTTGACAAATATATTCCTTTTTGTGCATCATATATAATTGAAAAATATGATTCACTTAATATATGGCCAAGTTTGAATGAATGAATTGACTAGGTAATTAAATAAATAATAAGAAAAAAAATATAGTAAGATTTGGATGGATTGAACTATAATGCATTGTTTAGCTCGTTTCAATCCAAATTCAGGTGAAGTAATATTTGGGCAGATTAATGATTACTTTGTTTATTAATTTAATTCATTTTGGTCAGTTCAAATTCAATCCAAACGATTCATTTGACACCCTTAATCATTTCTAATAAAACTTAGGAAAAATGATTGTATTTACGCTCTTCTCTATTATTAAAAATCGTTTAATATTGTCTTTTTTTATACAATACTTCGATTTATATATGTCATTAATGTTGTACTATCGGTCCATATGTCCGTATGAGTACGTATACTAATCAGAATTTGAAGTAAAAATTAGAATACTCAAAAATAAAACAAAGAAAGTACTTTATGTATTAGATTTTTTTCATACTAGCCAGTGATTCTGGCTAGTTGGAGTCTCATATAACATAGAGATAATAAGTAAACACAAGTGTTTTTTTTGGTTGTTGTAGACATACATAACATTTCAAATTGAGGCATTTTTGGATTTCCTTCAGAATTTCTGACTCCGTCACTGTTACTTATTGTTTGTGTACTCCCATAGGAAGAGTGGCTGTACGTTTGAATGGTACATCGACATCTAGTAAGTACTTGAATGAAGAAAGACATCCAGGTAATGGTCCATGAATCTTGTTTTGAGAAACATACAAAACACTTAGCTCAGTAAGACCACAAATCGACGTTGGCAACATCTCAACAGACAAATTGTTGTTATTGACCTTCAATATTTGCAATTGCTTTATGTTTCCCAAACTAGAAGGAATAGGTCCTGTAAGTTGATTATTTGATATAGAGAGTGATGAAAGTGTTGTCAAATAGCCAATTGAATCAGGTATAGCTCCAGTAAGTGCATTGTTGTCAAGAGCCAAAGTTTTAATTAAAGGCCACTGGGAAGGAGTTAAAGGCAATTGTATTTCTCCAACAAGTTGATTTTTTTCCAAGTGGATAGTGGAAATGGAATGTAATTTTGTGATTGAAACTGGGATTTTTCCGGTGAACGAATTGTTTGACAAGAAAAGCTTTTGAAGTGCTTGTAAGTTGCCAATATTCTCCGATATTTCCCCTGTCAAGTGATTATTTTCAAGGTTCAAGGTTGTCAGAGACGTCAATGTGAATACAGACTCTGGGATTGTACTAGAGATTTGATTGGTTTGTAAGTTGAGTTCTTTGAGATTCTTGAGAACCCCAATGGACTCAGGAATTTGCCCTGTTAGTCCGACTAGTTTGTTAAGATCAATAACTTCTAGTGAAGTGAGAAGTGAAATTGAAGGAGAGATTGAACCACTCATTGTACTTGACACGAAGTTTGGAGATTCATTGTCACCAGATACATAGTGACCAGGTAGATAGATTTCTACAACTCTATTAGTTGTAGAGTTGCAAGAAATGCCTGGCCAATTGCAACAATCTTGGCCAATCCATTTGCTTAGTCTGCCTGAAGTATCAGAATGTATGCCAGCTTTAAAGTCATTGAGACCCTTGAGATCATCAGGGTGGCATGCCTTGTTTGCACTAATATTGATAATCGTAAGAGATATCATTGCTAGGAAACAAATAAATTGATGAGATGCCATTTTGGCCTGCCAAAAAAGGGATGATTATGTCAATAATAGATTCGGTAGCTCGATACATTAAGCATCTCATGTTGTCAAGTTTTTTTCACAAGCCATGTTGATTTTAAAGAAAGTAGACAAATAGACAAATTACTACAACATCATTTTATAAAACACAATATTATGTCTCCCTTTAGTATATTTTTCGTTTTTGTGGAAATATTTTTGTAATTGCTTAGAATATTACTACTGAAGTTTAATCTCATAAAGTTCCCAGGAGGATAATGTATATGCATACATTATCCCTATCTGTGTAGATAAGATAAGATGATTGTTTATGATAGACCTTCGGCTCAAGAAAAACAATTCATAACAATTAAAGCAACAAAAAAAATTAGTAAAAATGTCGTGACAAATAATATGGAAAGCCTTTCTACTACTCCCTCCGTCCCATTTTATGTGATGTAGTTTGACTCGGCACGGAGTTTAAGAACGAAAGGAAGACTTTTAAAACTTGTGGTTCAAAATGAATGATAGAAATTTGTATGGCTGTAAATCATTTCATTAAGGGTAAAATAGACATTTTATAGTGAAATTATTTCTTAATATAGAAATGTGTCATTCTTTTTGGGACTGACTAAAAAGGAAAGTAAGTCATATAAATTGGGACAGAGGGAGTATTAATTATTACTCTACTATTATAGTCACAAACATAGTCTTTACCAAATAGTGTAGTTGAATTTCATTTATGGAGGATATCACTGTTCCCATTCTATAATATTTTTGTTTTATTAACAAATTGACCAATGAAGACTCTAAAAGTCACATTTTTAAGAACATATTCAAATTGTTGAGCTTAACTAGATAAGTGATGTCGGGGCAGAACCACATGGGTGCAACGAACCCCTCTTACAGAAAATTACATTGTATATACATGAATTCATGAATAAAGGAGCAATAGATAGCGTGAAGCAATTACCAATTGTTTATGTTCCTTAAATAGCTCGATGTCACCCTGTGTTAAAGATTTTCGGTAATACCTACTTAGGTTAGAAATATTTAACAATTTATGTTAAGAGTTTTAGGTAATACCTATTTGGGTTTACAAACATAATGTTAACATTTCGATATTTATAGGCTAACATATTGTTGCAAATTTGAGGTAATGCAAAAATAGTTGAGGAAATTAAGATACAAACCCCACACAAAATTAAAATACAAAGATAATGTTTTTTGAACATTTGATATCCATTCATGTATAACGAACCTTGACTTTTTCTTCTTCTTTTTTTTTTTTGTTTGGGGGAGGGGGTCCAAAATTACCTTCCAAACACAATAATTTTAGGCTTTGTACGATTATCATGAAATTTATTTTAAGGTTTTTAAAAAAGGATAAATTAACATTTTTGGGATAAATATTGGGTTTTGTAAAACTCAAGAATTGTATAATATATAAGGACACTTGTGTTTTGTAGTCCCTTAAGAGTAAATCTTAATTAAATGTAAGCCAATTTAAATTGTGATTAACTTTAAACCAATTTTACTTTAGTAAATCAATTTATTTGGGACTGCTATTATCCTCCTTTCATCCAACTCAAAACAAAAGAACATAAGGAGTATTCTCTTTAGATAACAAAGTTGATTCACTTGGGAGGAAGTTCATAGGTTGCGGAGCCTTTTGACTGTGAGAGGGTGGAATGTCAGCTCAAATGAATTCTATGATTTCCAATTGTCTTCTTTCTTTTGTCTGTTTGATAAGAATGTTGAGATTTATGCAGTTTTGATGATTGACAAAGAAAGATAAACACGTTAGTCAACATCGGTGTTTCAAAAGACGGGGGCGTGAGGCGGGGCGTTTTACTTAGTATAGGACGAGGTGTGAGCCTCAAGACGTGGGGCGTAAATCCTATGGATATTTAAATTTTTGATTTACAATATAGTATAATAATATAATAACACAAAATTATAAAAATACATCAATAGTTTGAAATAATTACAAACATGATTAAGGAAACTGATAGAAAATTAAATTTCTAACATGATTATATAAGTATAAATAATGTAATATTTTAACTTACTAATGGTAAAAGAATCATTATTTCTAAAATATTTTTTTATTATGCTATACAATTTACCCCCCTAAAAGAAAATAATCAATAAAACTTACTACTATTATAATAAGAACATCGCTCCATCATGAATAAAAATAAAATTACTTTCAAATAGCTTAATAAAATATGATAAATTTGAGACATATGAAAAAATCATAAAGACCAATGATAAGTGAAAAAGTAAAATTTCGCTACTTATTTTTAAAAGAAATGTTATGTACTAAATAATCACCTTCAATGTGTTACCAAATAGTAAAGATGGGATACTACAACTTGTTATTTGAGTTACTCTCGATCTTCTTATCACTATAGATTAAAAAAATTATTAAGTATCATTTATTTATTCAAGAACTATGAAGGTCAACAATGTTATCTAAAGATTTTAATACATAAGTTGTGTAAGATCTATTAGGTGAGCCTTAAGCGTTGGGCATGTTTAGGGCGTACAGTCGGACGCTTAGAGCGTAAGTTTTACAGAACTAAGCCCCACACTTAAGTCTCGGGACGATTTGCTAGAGCCTCACCCCAGGGTGAGATCCGAGGCGGGTCCCAATAAAGTCTTTTAAAACACTAGTCAACATAGTTCAAAGGCACACTGTCACGAGCAGTTGAATTCGGTATTTTTTTTTAAATGAATAAAGACAAAAGTGAAAAAATCAAGAAATGAATAATGTTAATTTCGTGATAAAACTAAAGGAAACAAACAAGTAATGAATTGAAGAGAAAGAATCAATGAATTTGATTTGAAAAAGGTGTCTAAAGAGGTAACGAGTTTGAATTGAAGAGGGAGTGTCACTTGAAGTTGAAATCTTCAAGTGAGTGCTGAATTGAAGAGTTGGAGTTCGACTACAACACAAAAGAATAAATGAATTTGATTTGAAGAAAGAGTTTAAAGAAGCAAGGAGTTTGAAATGAAGAAAGAGTCTCACCTGAAGTAGAAATCTAAGTTAAGAGAGTTCAAGTCAATGAGGAGTTTGAAGTGAAGAATAATTCTATGAAGAACTATGTTTAAATAGAGATAAAGTCTTCTAAAATACTTGTGCACTTACAGAGCAAAAAAGGACAATTGAAAAATTGACTTTGCAAGTGCTATTAGCGAATTGAAGGAACACATCAAAGAACATGATCCTATTACAGAGTTTATGCATTACGAGTTCTTCTTTGTGATTGATTCATGATGTAATCTTAGTTCAGTGAGTTATAAACTGACTTAAGAGCATGTCTTCAAGTTGGGATAACTCAAAGATTTGGAAACACGTACCTTGGGAGGTTTGTGTTACAGTTTAGGAATTAGAGTTAGTTTCTAGGATTGCAAGAGTTGTAATCTAAATTCATAACTTGAATTAGTTCCTAGGGTTGCAAAAGTTGTAATCTAAATCTATAACTTGAAGTTTAGGAATTATAGTTAGTTCATTAGGTTACATAGTTTGTAATCTTAAAATTATTGAGGCTCATTGATTTAGTGAAGTCGGAGTTAAATCTTGTAGGATATAGGTCGTGGTTTTTTACACCTTTTGAGTCGGGTGTTTTGCACATAAAAATATTATGTGTTTTTACTTATTATTCTTACTACTTTGTTGAAACTTGTTAGGCAACCTATTTCACACTTAGGTGAAAAGTTAAGTTAGTAACTAAACTTTGGATCGTGTAGAATATCAAAGAAGTTATTAGTGAATCTCTTTTCTTTCCTTCCACCTCAAGACCTATCTTAACTACAATTGCATTCTCTATTCAATTTCATCCTATATTCAAATGCTCTTAAATCTTAATTATAATCTTCTAAATCCTCAGCTCATCAGTATTGAAAGAGAAAGTATCTACACAAATGGGAAGCTATACATGAAAAAGTCTTGACACAAATATTTAGATCTATCAGGATAGTCTATAGAGACTCAAACACAAAGTTCCTTCATGTGATAAAGGTTGTGAATTGTACAATAGTCACATTTGCCCCTAAAATGTCTAGTACCACTTATGTTAAAGAGAATTTAGACCTATTACTTGTTGTAGCACAATGTAGCAAGTTGAAAGAAGACATTAGGAAAGTCTATGACTCTTTTGACTAGGGCTTCCTTCATATAGTTATCCTAGAGGCTAGAGCTTCTATTTCCCACCAAATTCACCAACTCGATAGATATTGTCAGGGGCGGAGCTAGAAGCTCGGGTACGAGTTCGGACAGATCCAGTAAGTTTTACTCAAATAGTGTATTTTTATAAGATATTGCAATAAGTACCCCCTAAACTATGAATGAAATCGCAACGACACATCTTAACTTAATAGGGTCTTATTACCCCCGAACTCATTTTTTCGTATTATTGTGCACCTTTAGTGCTGACGTGGAACCTTCAACCAAGTAAGTTGGATGAATTTGATGCTTGTCTCTGGAGTTTTGTGTGATAATAAGGTACCACCTAAACTTAAGGGTAAGTTCTACAGAGTGGTGGTTAGACCGTCCTTGTTGTATGGGGTGGATAGCTGACCAGTCAAGCTCTCACATGTTCAAAATATGCATGTTGCGGAAATACAGATGTTGAGATGGACGTGTGAGCATACGAGAAACGATAAGATTAGGAATGAGGTTATCCGGGAGAAGGTCGTTGTGGCAGACAAGATGAGGGAAGCTTGATTGAGATGACTTGGACATATGTTGAGGAGGTGCGTTGACGCCTAGTGAGGAGGTGTGAGAGGCTAGTTATTGGGGATTCGCAGAGGGGTAGAAGTAGACCGAAGAAGTATTGGAGAGATGTGATTAGACAGGATAAGACACAACTTCATATTACTGAGGAAATGACTTTAGATAGAGGAATGAAGGTTGCGAATTAGGGTAAAAAGGTATGAGATAGAGAGTATCTTGCCCTGAGAAGGTTTTAGGCTTGTTAGTGTCTGTTATAGTACTTGTCGTACCCTTTTAGTTCTTGTCATATGTTGTTATTGTGTATGATTCTCAATATTTTAATGTTGTTACTTTGCATTGTTTTTCTTATTAATGACTATGCTTTCTTCATTATTTTCTTTTCATTTTACTTGAATTTGATATGCTTGAGTCGATGATGTTTCGACAGCTTCTCTATCTGTGTACACTATATCCTTTCCAAACCCTACATAACGGAATTCATTGGGTTTGTTGTTGTTTAGTTGTTGTTGTAGCTCTTCGGCAAACTTATTTATAAAAAATGGCCTCTCAATCTGTGTACACTATATCCTCTCCAAACCCTACATAGTGGAATTCACTGGTTTGTTGTTGTTGTTGTAGCCCTTCGACAAACTTATTTATGAAAAAAAATGACTTTTTTATCTATTCGGTTAGTTAAAGAACTTCTGTAGATGATTTTCTTTTTAAAAAAATCTCTTCTTTTTTTATAATTTTGACGAGATATTTTGCGCTTTTCTTCTTCTGCTGCTTATGCTTGTTCCTATGCTTCTACATCTGTTGCGTCTTTTTCTTTAAAGTTTAATGTAATGCAAACGTGAATTATTTCGAGCGAATTATATATAAAAGATTCAAAACATCGAGATGATTTCATATCTAAGATTTAAAACTATTTATAAGTGATTTTGAGTTGATCAAGCTTGAGTAATTAATGTATACTTCGTGTATATCAAGTGTATACTTCATGTATAGTTAAACTATAATCAGTTTTTTGAGTGTCTCACAATGTATAGTTAGTGTATAACTCATATTTAGGTAAACTATATTATATAGTCAATGTATACTTTCTATGACTTCTGGTGGGGGGGGGGGGGAGTTGAGTAAAATTTGAACGGGTCATAATGGATAAAGACAACAAATGGGTCAAGACCCAATCCAATCCAATTTTTAGTAAGTTTATTTATTTTATTTATTCTTTTACAATATTTTAGTACCTAATGAAATTATTATTTTTCTTTATTATGGCTATATATAGCCATATCAAATTTTAAAAAAGTTCTTTAAGAATATATATTTTGACAAGATTTCTCTTGATTCAATATTTGTTACATATCACCTAATATTTAATGGATTGAAATGGGTTAACCTAATAAATGGGCGAATCAATAACCCATCCAAACTTAAACGAATTGGGCAATAGGGCTTGATTTTGCCCATCCTAACTTTTGGCAAGCTATATTGTATAATCAGTGTTAGGGTGGACGTTCGGGATTTCTAAATTTCGGATTCAGTAACTCGAAATTGATAGTTAAAAATAGATACCAAATATCAAATTATAAATTTCGGCTTGATAATTCGATAATCGGCAAATCAAACTTCGATTTGTTATGGTATTCGGTAATAAAAAAATTGTTGCTAATTGTATTACATAGTTGATATTATCGTTTCAATTATTTCTATTTTTCCATGTGGATGCACGATATAATAGAAGATAAACCAGTAAGAAAGACATATATATGAGTTGTTTAGGTAGTATTTAACTTTCTCTTTGAACTTGTACTAATGAGTTATAAACCTGTTGATATATGACCTTCAGTAAGTAAATAATTCGATTTCAGAAAATATTGAATACCAAATAATTCTAATGTCTCGTACCAAACTCAAACCCAAACCAAAATACCGTAATTCCAAAATCTTACTTTTGAATACCATACCAAATTTAGAAATACCAAAAATAATCTATTCAGTTCAGTAATTTGATTTTCAGTATTTTATGTCCAACTATAATCCGTGTGTACTTACTATAACCTTTAGCCATTTTTTTATGTAAATAAAAACAGGGTTATATCTATAGTACTAATTACTTCATCGTGTTTATGTGGACGCTCTACTATTTAGAATATTTTACCTGAAATCCACCGACGCGCAATACAGTCTAAATAGCGCGTTGTATAAAAAAACTAATTTTGAGGAAAATTCCCAAAGTGAGGATTCATTTCACACACAGATCTTCCTCCTTCACTTCCATCATCTCTCTCAATCTCGACTATAGTAATGTACGTATAGCTCTGCGTTTGGATTCCGGTTGATTCAATAATTCTACTCCCTGAAGGTGATTAACCCTATTCAAATGGCTCGCCATGGGCATCTACCTTCAGTATTTCTCCTGATCTTCTCGTTATCATTGATCCAAAGCGCTCTCGTTCACTCTAAAACCCTCAAACGTGACGGTACACATTTCGATCCATTTACTTTTTAAACCTAATTTATTAGCAATTTAGGTGAGAAAATCAGTTGAATTTGATTGATAATAGTTTGATTTTGTTATTTTGTAGAGTATGTATGCAGCTTCAAGTGAAATTAATTTTGTAGTTTCAGAGAAAATGTAACAATGTTGAACTTTGTAGATCTTATGTATTCTAGGTGCAAGGTTATAGTTTTGAGTGGAGTTTAATTGAATTTTAAAAGTTCAAGTGAAAATAGTTAGATTTTGTAGATTATATGCAGTTTGTGGTGAAATTTTTGTAGTTTCAGCGAAAACAATTTTGAACGTTGTACATCTTATGTAATTTCTAGGTGTAAGCTTATAGTGTGAGTGGAAGTAACTGAATTTATAGTTCGAGTTGTAGTAATTGGATATTATCCAGTGTTTAGGTGAAAGCTTATAGTTTTAGTGAAAGTAGCTGGATTTTATAGATTATGTGCAGTTTGTGGTGGATTTATGGTTTCTGCGGAAACAATTGAATTTTGTTGATTTTATGCAATTTCTAAGTGAAAGCTTATAGTTTGAGTGAAAGGAAGTGGATTTTATGTAGACCTAGAGCAACTTTATAGTTTGAGTTGTAGTAATTGGATTTTATTGATTTTTTCCCAGCTTCTAAGTGCAAATTTTTAGTTTGAGTTGAAATAATTAGATTTATTCTATAAATTATATGTGGTTTCGAAGTGCACATGTATAGTTGGAAATGATTGGAATTTATAGATTAGATGAAGTTGTAAGTGCCAATTTATAGTTTTAGCTAAAATAATTGGATTTTATGCATTAGCTGCTTTCTAAGTGTGTGTTTATGGTTTTCCTGGAAGTAATTGGACTTTTTAGATTTTATGCAGCTTCTAAGTTCACGTTTGTATATTTAGAGTGGAAGATTTTATGCTGTTTCTATGTTTTACTTATTGTGTTTCATTTTCTTACTGTAATTTCCTTTTTCCTGAATGTCTATTTTCTTGGTTTAGTAATTCAAGCTTTGCAGTTTGTTGATTTTGTTGAGGAATAGCTATTCGCCTGATGTATAATCTTGATCTGTACAATGTATTATCTATTATCTGCAATCAATAAACTATATCAGTGCCTTGGAGTGTCATTAACTATAAATGTTTTCCCCTTTTTTTGCTCGTAGAATTCTATTTTCTAGTTGTTACATGTAAGTATAGCTATCCTTGGAAAGTTAAACCTATTTATCATTCAATAAATGTCAATTCAATATCTCTCCATGATTACATAGTATTAGTTAATTAAATTGTAGTATAAGTAAGTATACAATCGATCACGAGTATTTTTATGCTTGTCAGAAATAAGAATGTCTTGTAGGGCTTGAGCCCATGATCATAAGGTTAATAGCTTTGCTCTCTACACTTAGTGTTGTTGGAAATGTTGTGGAGTTCCAATTATATCCACTCTTTCTCTGTTAATATTTCATTAAAATGATTTAAACAGTTTAAGGCCATTGATTGCATTCATGAGGAAACCAAGGAGTTATCGTAGTACCTGAATGTATATGTTTACATGGACTAATTTGAACTTCTGGAATATGACTGTAGTGAAAGCTCTGAATGAAATTAAGGCATCTCTTGGATGGAGAGTGGTGTATGCATGGGTTGGAGATGATCCTTGTGGAGATGGTGATTTACCTCCATGGTCTGGTGTTACATGTTCAACGCAGGGTGATTATAGAGTAGTTACTGAATTGTAAGTTTTGCTTCACCAGTTCTAAGTAGTTTTTCTCTAACTAAGGTTCAAATCTGTATGAAGTTACTCACAGAATTGAAATATCTTTACTTGTCACTTTTTTCACAATGTTCTATTCTGTTTTACCACTTGCAGGGAAGTTTATGCTGTTTCAATTGTTGGCCTATTTCCTACTGCTGTCACTAATTTATTAGATCTTACTAGACTGTAAGATTCTTCTTCTCTGTCTTTGTACTGGAATCTAGTTTTTACAAAACTTCAGCTACTTACAGATTTTTTAACCTCATACAAATTGAGAAGTTTCCCTAAGTTCCATTATGGATGTTTTTACACCCTCCAGTCTTAATTGTTCATTAACCAACTTAAAGAATTGTTCTGCTTGGGTGTTGACTGTTATCCCCAAAAACGTGGGCGTTATCTATAATGTGCGTAGTCATTATTTTCAAATTTGATACTACTATTTAAGGCAATAGTTAATGGACAATTGTGCCTGTACTGTTGGGTCTTTTGATTTTCATTCTGAACTTCCTAATCCATAATATTCTTTCATATGACAGGGATCTGCATAATAACAAGCTGACCGGCCCTCTTCCTTCTCAAATTGGGCGTTTGAAGCGTCTTAAAATATTGTATAATCCTTTACTTGTATACTCGTATTGAAGTATCTATATTCAGTAGCTATTATGAAGTGATATTTATGTTTAGGGCTTATGCTCTGTCTCCGAATAGCCTGTTTCTCCAGTTTCAGGATTAACATATGTTTATCCATTAAAACCTAGCTAGATGGTGTTAATATGATTCAACTGTGTTGTACAAAGTGATTAAGTACATGGCTTTTCATCGAGATGAAATGCATTAGTAACAAGGAAAAGTCTACCTGATTAATGATTAATCCCAAAGAAGGGAGTGAGAGGGAGTCTGCCTGATATAATGTGCACCGAAGAAGAAAGATAAATTTTCAACTGAGAGAATATATACTCGTAGGCTTATATTCTAGAAAATAAAAACAGAGTAGGTTTATTGTCAAGGAAATGTCACTTAACTAAGAAGGCCTTTTATACTTTTTTTAGGATTCTATTAGATGCATATCTCAACATCTACTTTCTGTTGCCCTTATCATACCTTTAGGTTTCCTTTGTCCATAGGAACCTCCACTTTTTCCCAGAATGTTAACTTTAAAAATTACTTTTATTGCTATTTTACCCAACATACTAATATGAAATTATATCCTCTAGTTTCCTAGTGTGTTGTAATGTTGCACTATTGATTAGTTCCTTCTCCTGATTCTTTTTACCAGAAACGTAAGGTGGAATAAGCTGCAAGATGTCATTCCACCTGAAATAGGTGAACTAAAGCAGTTAACACATCTGTGAGTGCTTTTTCAGCTTCTCTAGCTGTACTCTTTATCCATAGATCTATTTTGCTGTTATAGACTAATAACTGATATGTATATTTTTCAGCTACCTAAGTTTTAATAATTTCAAAGGCGAAATACCTAAGGAGCTTGCTAATCTTCCTGAACTTCGTTATCTCCATCTGCATGAAAATCATTTTATTGGACGAATTCCACCTGAGCTGGGTTCCTTACAGTATCTTCGACACCTGTATGACACCATCTTAACTTCTTCTCTTGTTTAACATATGGAACCTGTGTCACACATGGATTTCACTATGATCTCATGCAATTCCAGGGATGTTGGTAACAATCGTTTGGTTGGAACTATAAGAGAACTCATACGTATTGAAGGATGTTTTCCGGTTCTCCGCAACCTGTAAGTTGATTATTCTTGTTTAATTGTCATATCGCTTGAAGTTGTCCTACTGCTAGTATTATGAATTATATGCTTATTCAAGGATAACACGTGCTGTAACTTGCAGATACTTAAACAATAATTATCTTACTGGAGGCATTCCAGCGCAACTTGCAAATCTGACGAACTTGGAGATCTTGTAAGTTTCGGGAAGAAAGTTTCTCCACGATTAGTGCTTGTCTTTTGGACAAATAACAGCTAATTTATCCTGTACTGGTTGATAAATATTATTATGCTTAATTTGATTGCTCTGGTTATTACAGGTATCTATCCTACAACAAGATGACAGGAGTTATACCATATAGCATTGCTCATATTCCTAAGTTAACTTACTTGTAAGTTCTCCTCTACTCTTAGCTACTCATTTATTATACTGTATGTGGACAGTTTGGACAGAGAAAATTCAGAATTTTTGAAAGCAAATACAGAAACATCCTTAGCCTTAAGTTGAGATCTCTTTCTTTGATAGCTTTTTGGTCCAACCTGGTCTTTGTGCATGATTTAGACGCCATGTTAGATATGATCAGGGACCTGTGTGTTATCATGCTGTAGTTTAGTGCTGTTTTCTGTTATCAATAGATTGCTTTATTAACCTATAAAAATATTAACATATTGGATGTGATGTCCCAATGATTGTCTAGTGAGTGCAGTCTTTTTGAGGATTGCTCAACTTAAGGATGAACAAAAACAACATACTTACTACTTAGTGTAATCCTACAAGTGAGGTCTGGGGAGAGTAGTGTGTACCCAAACCTTACCCCTCCCTTAAAAAGGTTGAGATGTTTCCAAATAGACCCTCGACTCAAAACAGATGACCTCGGGACTAGTTGGCTAATGTGGTCTTGCAAGGGTCTTTCTTTCTTAAGGAGATAAATTTTGAGGATTGTGCAATTTATGGACGCTGTGACAAAAACATTAGTAGATGGACCTGAAGCTTGTTGGTTGACCTTATTGGACCTTATCCGTAATGATTTCCTCCGACAAGTAGTAATGTATAGAAATTGCCTGGAGAAATTAGATGCAAGAGTGTTCTCATCCTAGTAGGTTCTAATTTTAGCACAAAAAACACAATCCATTTCAATAGTAGAACTTCTCATGTACTCAAGATTTCAGTTGAGATATGTAGCAACATCATACTGGTACAGAGACGCATGAATGACGTGTTAAACTTTAATTATAGAAGATTGTCTGTTAGAACATAATAGTTTTATTGGTATAACGTGTTAAAAAACTGTATGTATAATTCAAAAAAATATGAACACTGATGCGTGCAAATCTGTAAGCGATTAAACAAAGCCGATTTTGCACCTGGTTGTCAATATCCATTGAATTGCCTACCCATTTTCTTCTCGTCTTTCAACACTTACATTCCCCTCCATCCCCCAGATTAGAAGTCATTATTTGTACAAGTGAGAGGCTTGGAGATTGAAGAAGGACCTGCATTTTGCTGGTCAAACAACCAAAGAATGTCAAGAGACAAGTCTACTTGTGTCAGATACACATATCCCTGCTCAAGATATGCTGTGTTGGAAATGGGAATCTTGTTTTGAAGCTTAACCCACATATTTCCTTTGACAACCTTTTATCACAATATTTTACTTTAATGTGTTGGTGTTGGAGCTAAACTACACGAACTGAAACTAGGGCCTTCTCCATTTAAGTGGTTGTTAGTGTTATCAAAGTGATGCTTGAGCCATGCACTGAGGCTCAGCACAAGTTTGCTCCAATGAAGGTGGTAAACTGGTAAGGGATATTTTCCCAAAACCAGCCAAGCAACTTCTTTTCTTTAGATTAATTTGTGAGGTCCATGGGTTTCTTCTTGGATAGGGTTGCATTAAACAATAAATATTCAATATATAGCATGCAAACCGATATATTAGTTGTTAGTGAGACTTTTACTGATGGTACATTATTTAATTAGGAGTAAGAAACTGTAAATTTAATGCAAAAAAGCTAGCGACTAAGTCTGAGTTAGAATTTTGAAGGTAGATATTCCTTAAAGCTAGCCACTCAGATTCAAAATGCAAACTAGACGACCAATGATCCTTGCAAGTTGCGATATGCTAGATGTTCCCTTAAAGCCCAAATGGTCATTGCAGTTGCGTATATAAGTTTTTTGTTCCTTTTATTTATTTATTTTTACGTTCTCTGCCCTTGACAAATCGGGGGTGTTACAAATCATTCCTTCACTCTTCTTGATTGTATACTGGTAGCTTTTGCACCAAAAAGAAAAATAGTTCTGCATGCATTTGATAGCTGAATCTGATTTCAGGTATCTCGATCACAATCAATTTTCTGGGAGGATTCCAGATGCCTTCTACAAACACCCTTTCTTGAAGGAAATGTGAGTGTTCATTTTTTTCCTACTGACCATTCTTTGGCTTTGAGCAAATCCTAATAATACGTTAAATTATGTCATAGGTACATTGAAGAGAACACGTTCCGGCCTGGTGTAAAACCAATCGGCCTGCACAAAGTGCTAGAACTTTCGGACGCAGATTTCCTTGTTTAGAAAAAGCCAACTCCTGTTATTTATTCATGAGCAAAGTGTACCCTAGGTTGTCGAAAGAAGCAGCCGGTCCCTGTTCTGTCAAGTGTCTATTCTTTAGTTGCGAGATGAGAAAAAAGGTTCCATCTTTTTGTGCAAAGAAGTAATCAACCAAACTTAGTTGCGGTTGCTGTAGTTAAATAGTACCACGTTATGAATCATTATTAAGTAATTTTGACATACGTCTCAATCAGTTCTCACTTGCCTTGAATTCTTGCATTTGGTTTTTGATTATACATGATGCGATTTCAGAGTTAATATGAAAGGGTAGAGAATATGCTCTGATGGGACAGGTTGTTTTGGACAGGTTTTTCATTTTTTTTCGTTAAATGATACAAATACATACATAAATTATCATATTAGTTTTTTGAGTTTCACACCCTAATTATAGTTGTTATCTATGTGCAAAAACACTTCGTTGAGTAGTTGATGGTATTCATGCTGTATTAGGAGCCAAAGTGGTACTCCATGTGGATAAATATTTTCACTGGAATAGGTTAAAAACAGGTACATTATTACACTTCATATCTCAACTATTTAATGTTATCATTATATACCTAAACTTTTAGTTGTTGGAGATACTAGGTGGATCCATTTGTATTGGGTGGGTGGGGGGTTTCTCGCTCTCACGCGCCTATTGTCAAGTAACAAATATTTGGCTAACTCGGTGACAAGGAGGTGTATTCTAATACTAGATAATTTAAGGCTTGTGATACATGCCCAATATGATTTCACATATTTTTGTTGGAAAAATTACATAAATTCACAACTTAAGATATCATAATCCCTTCTCGGATACATCTCTATTTCCTCTCGGATACATACCTATCACTTTCAGATACATCCCTCCCATGAAGTAATGTATCATTTTCAATGTATTGGACAATCAAGGAATTTATTCGAGAGCAATGAAAAATTTGAGATTTTTGTAATTGAGGAAACTTTCGAGATATGATGTAATTAGCCTCCAAATATATGAGATTTTTGTACTTTATACTATTTTTTTTTCCAGTAAACAACTTCAATATATTACTTAATAATCTGTTTCAAATATTCATACGACATAAATGCGCCGTTTACAATCCAAATTGAGAAAGTTGAATTCCAAAAAATTATATGCAGCAAGGAAATAGGAAATTGCGTTAGATTATGAGTTAAAACATTTCGCGTTCGAGGAATACATAAAATGTTGATATCTTGGAAAAGTTCATCGATTTTCATATATTTTCGCTAATGGTATCTATTTTTCGCAATGTTATTATCTTCTTTTTGTAATATTTGCATCATAAGCTTTGCATCTAATAAAATACTATTCATTGAGCAACCAATTCATAAAGATCGATTCAAAGTCTTTCAAATTTCTACTGCTTCAACTTAAGTATAAGGTGTTTGTAGTTTGCTTTGTCGGTGAATTTTGTGATGCATTTTATTATTGTCTTCGATAAATAGAAATACTTCTATTTATTTTAATTTTAATACTGAAAGTATTTATTAAAAGATTGATTTCTAACTCCACAACAATAAAAACAATCATAAAAGCAACTTTATTTCTATATACAATAACAATTATCGTAATGTTATATTCTAAATATTGAAAGTATTTATTGAAAAAGTGATTTCTAACTCCACAATAATAAAAACAATCATGAAAGCAACTTTATTTCTATATGCAATAACAATTATTGTAATGTTATATTCTAAATTACATTAATAATTTTTTTGATACTACAATCTAAATATCATGTTGTAAAATAAAACTCTAAATCTTACCCCCCACAAAATAACCAATATACTTGTTTTTCTTTTTCAAGTTGTTTTTTCCTAATTTATTTAGTTTTTAGTTTTTTTCTTCCTCTATATTTCTCAACAAAGTCCTTTTCTATTGACATTTTCTTTTGTTGTTCTTTTTTATTTTTGACATACTCATTTTTCTTTATTTTGTATTTTAATATTCTTTAGAATTTGAATATTATACTTTTTCCTTGTCATATTTTCTCTGTTAAATAGTTTATCATATTTGATATTAAGAAAATATCCAATATAGAAATTTTTATATTTTTTAATCTTTTGACGAATACATTGTCAAATTATTAATTTCTTGATAGTCAAACATTGTTCATTCTTTTAGTCACAAAATTTGATATTTTCTTCAAATTAATTAAAAAATATTGATACTTCATTTTAAAAACTATTTTAATAATCAAGATACAAATTTAGTGGTCATATCATAACATAATATTAAAAATATGTTTACACAATAATTCTTTAAAGTATTTTGAGAAACAAAATATTAACTATTTAAACACATTTATTTTAAATTAGTTCAAAATTTTCTTTCTAAAACATGTCAAAACTAGCTTAGCATTTATTATTGTTTGTAAGAAGTAAACCAACAAAAACTCTTCATTTTAACACAATTATAAAAATATCCTTATTGGCCCATAACAAAAGTAAAGACATGTATGCATTCTTCTAGATTTTTATTTTGACCATTAATTATACAATTATTATTTTAACCTTAAATGATGTTAAAATTACTAAAATGTCATTGATCGTCCTTCTCATGACTCTTCTATATAATAGAAACATAGGGTGTGACATTAGGCATGAAATGAAAATATTGGTGAGTTAAGCTATGAAACTTGCGAAAGTGTTATAGTTTAAGGAATCGTTTGGTGGAGTGTATTAGTAAATATAATGTATGTATTAACACTGTGTATTAATAATATCTTGATTGTGTATTAAGGTGTGTATTACTAATTTCATGAATTTTTAGGTATTAATAATGTAATGGATTTTAATGCATGCATTAGCATGTTTAAAAATTTCATTGCCCCTCAAAATCTTTATTACATCATTTCCATCATAATTGTGAAGGATATTCTTGTAAATAAATATTGTTCTGTAATGCATGTTATTTTAAATACACCGAACCAAACAATACATAAGAAATAATCTATGTATAATAATCTATGTATAATTAATGTAATCATTACTAATACAAACATTCTTAATGCAAGAGCACTAATTCACTCATTTTAACATTATTCTTATACACTCTACCAAACGATCTCAGTGTGTTTTAATTTATTCACTTTTTTTTTTCATTTCTATATAGTCAATGCAAATTTAGATAAAAATAGTGTTTACCGAAAAACTGTACAATTGAATTTGTTATCTAAACCTCGGCCCGAAAGTGTAGTATCAATATAGGTGATAATGGTGCTCTCACTTAGAAGTCTATAAGCATTTGTGTCATCTTTTAATCCTTCTATTTATGATTTTAGAGATTTCACTCATTTGCTCAAAACTCTTTCTTTGCATCTTCAAACCTTCAAAATATCAAATCTGTAAACCTTCAACACCTCCAAATCTTCTTCTCTAGTAATCATTCATCATGTCTTCATCTTCAAACTTTTAGATATCATTTCAAATTTTCTCTCTGGTGTCGTTTCAAAAAGAAATTGGAGATATTAAAATGAGTTGAAATAGAAATTGGGTTGGGTCCTGACTCGCCCAAGTTTACTTTGGGCTCAAATGAGCTTAAACACAGATTGGGTCTTGACCTGCCCAATTTGATCCGATTAATCCTACTAATTTTAATATATTGTTATTTAAGTTTTAAAACCACAGTTTGAATTTCAACTCAAGAAAATTTTAAAAAAGAAGTTACAAATGGATAGATAAATCCTAAAAGATATAAAATAGATAGTAATTCATTTCTTCAATATAGAAAGATACCTTACAGCAGTGCAAATAAAGAGTCTTAAACCGAATTAAAATTGGAGATTAAATTGAATTCAATCGAGGATTCTCTTAAAATGAATTAAGACTTGAAATTTGACCACAAAAGTCGGTCAATCTTTCTATATTGAGCATCTAATTTTGCTTTATCCCCTAGTTTCATGCGAGGAGGAATTATGAATTTGACCTATCAAGAAAAGAAAGCCATGATTTGCAGCTTAAACGACGATTTTGATAGGAACGGGATGAAAAAGTTTGCATCGTTGCCACAATTTTCCGCATCTTTTTTTGACACCTTTTGAAGTTTATTATTCAACACTACTTGAAAATCATCGGCGGACATCTCGATAATAGAGTGGATTCATTCTGTATCCGATGAACGAACATTGAGGTTCATTCAAACACAGAGTTGGAAAGCCAAGAATCATGAAATAGACTTATCTACCTTTTTCTTTAAAAATATACTTATTTCCTATCAATGTAGGTCTTTTGGTCTACATTTCCTAATAAGTTCAACGAATTTTCAGACAAAAAAAATCCTTAAATAGGGCCATTATGGTCTCCGACTCTCCCTAGAGAAAGAAGAAGAAAACTAATCAGGGATAATTTACAAGTAGTTGCTTTTTAGGATATGTTTTAAGTTGAAACAAAAGTCGGTCGGTTTTGAGAATGAGTGCATGTAGTCAGAGGTGGAGCCAGAATTTTAGTAAGAGAGTTTAAAATCTATAGAAATAAACACACGAAGCAGCCGAAGGGGGTTCGACATCTATTATATGTACATAAAAAATTATTTTAACCATATATAAATAATATAATTTTTCGCCGAAGGGAATTCGAATGTTCCGCCATTGCATTGCATGTAGTGTGACCGGACAATAGTGGGATGATGCATCATAGTATTTCAAGATTTAGAAACACTTTTGAATCACATGAAAGACTTCACTAAAACATATGTTAAGATCTCTCATACTATATATGTCATCAGAGAAACGTTGATGAGTCTCCACAACTCTCAAGCGAATGAGAGAAATCAAAAAAGGAAATTAATCAAAATAGTAGTCTTATAGCTCATAAAATTAATCAAAATTCACCTCTTCTTAATAATAATAATATCCTTTCATCTTTTGAAATTGAATTAAAAAGAAAATCTCTTTGACACAAAAGTCACTAAAAAAAAATCATTATGTGCCGAAATTATTTATTTTTAGAGAAATAAAATCTAAGGATAAAATAATATAGTTAGTTTTCTTTTTGGGATAATTTTTTAAGAATACAATTAAGTTAAAGGGGAACTTCTCAAATAGCCACTATAATAAACTTAATTATTCTTCATAGCTATAGTTTGCATATTTACGGGTTGTACCTATTGTTTAAGCTGTCTCATTTGTATAATTCGTAGGTTGTATAATTCACGGGTACATTTGTATAATTTAGTTATTTTTGTATAAACTCGAATTAATGAATTTATATAAACATCAGAAGTGTAAACAATTATACAAATTATATTATACAAATTTTGAATTATACAAAAGTTATATAAATTATATTACAAATTCTGAATTATACAAACGTGCGAATTATATCTATCAGTGTCACATAAATTGAGATAATTAACAATTTAAAAGACATAATTTTTTTGATTGACTCATGTCTATCAGTGTCACATAAATTGAGATAGAAGGAATAACATATCTCATTTAAAAATAACATAAAAAATATATTATAAATCACAATAATTGACTACTAAAAATATTTAAATGACATAAAAAATTTGGTTGAATCTCAAAATTATATTGATGTCATATAAATTGAGACAGAATAAGTTACATGTACTATTTGAAAATTATATAAAAATATTATAAATTACAATAATTAGTAACTTTAAATATTTATAAATTATAAAAAAAATGTTTCTCTCGATATTTATTTATATCACATAAATTGAGACAAAAATAATCAACATATATTGGGTCCCGTGCTGGCACGGGCACCAATATCTAGTATGAAACATAAAAATATCCTTTTTAGAGTAATTAATTAATACATAACATTCTATTTGCTACTCCCTTTGTTTCTATTTATATGTCACCATTTTAGATTTCACGTGCATTAAAAAAACTAAGTAAATTTACTATTCTACCCTTATTTAATTTTTTTTGAACTCAAGTTTTCAATCAATGAATATGAATTAATTTATGTTGATTAATTAATTTGGCCTATGAACATGAATTATTTACTTAGCTTTTCTATGTTGGTCAAATATATATTTTCAAGGCTAATAACTCACAAGGGTAAAATAGGAAGAATATTGTAATTTATGCATTAATTTTATAAAATGACAAGTATTATAGACCAACTATTTATAGTAAGGATGTCATATAAAAAGGAAATAATCATGGTATAACATTAGCTTGATTATTAATTATCATTTAACATTTTCTCCATTATTAATTATTCGTAAGTATTTTTTGTACTCACTCTATTCCGAGTTTGTGAGACAATGCAAACTTATTAAGAAAAACATTTAAGGACATAATTTAAACCATACTTTCTACTATTGTCCTTTGTAAAATCATAAATGTAACTTTGTAAATAGTGCATTTTATCTCATAGAAAATATCAAACTTCACAATAGGAAAGGGCAAATATGAAAAAAAATTCAAACATCCATCTTAAACTTTGAACAATGAAACCCTCCCGCCCCCCAAATTCAGTTAATTTGAAATAGAGGGAGTATTTACTAATCCTTGCATGAACCAAATATTTTAGCTTTTTCGACGAAGAATTCAAAATTTAAGTTTTTGGGTTTGAATTAAGATCTTTTAAAAAATGAATTCTATTCGATTTGTTTATAATTTTGAATCGAGCACCAGGATTACATTCTTGTTTGTTATTTTTATATTTATATTTAGTGTGTTAAAAATGAAAATCATTTATTTCAAATTGATGTTGAAATAACAAACTAAATTGTAAAACAAACACTTTATTTGCTTTTTCCAAATATTATCTATTGACGGCTAATATATGTGGGGAATTTTTTTTTATTCCTAGGAGATGATTGCAATAAACTCAAACAACAACATATCCAGTATAATTCCACAAGTGAAATCTGAAGATGATAGCATGTACGCAAAAGTTACCCTACCTTGAGCGACAAAAAAGTTTTCGATTGGCTCAAGAAAATAACAGGAGTGAAGAAACGTATAATATGCTCAAACCACATTATGAAATGGTCTATTGATGTATGAAATGGCATGATAGAGGAACCATGTTTTGTTATTGAGGCAAATTCTCCTAATCATCACTATCTAAACTCTATTCAAAAATCAAGCTGACTTATCTAAGCTTCCTTAAGGTAGGGTTTCCAATTTTGGTAGGAAAAAGAATATGATAGTCACTACATATTGAGACTAGAAAAACTAAGGGCTCGTTAGGTTGGGGAACAAGTTATCCCAGGATTGTTATCCTACCCTCAATGTGGGACATAAATAACACTACAATCCCGGGATAAGTTATCCTGCAATTTATCCCAACCAAACTTGAATGAACTCATTCCAAAATTAATCCCGAGATTAGTTATCCCTCGTACCAAACGAGCCCTAAGGTCTTAGACCTCTCATGAAACAAGAAACTTTCACCATCCTTGATATGAGAGAACTCTCAAACAAATTGAAAGAGAAATATTTCAAGTTGTGATCTCTTTGATCAGCCACTCTAAAGCAGGATAGGCAAAGTACAATACTAGGAAAGATGGGAGTCCAAAGAGAATTGTGATCAGTAAGTAGAGCGCTAGGACGGCTGCACACGAAGGTATTGCAAACATAACAAGAAGAAGAAGCACGAGAACTAACGGAAACTTGGATGTAATGCGGATAAAGAGATCGAGGGACTTGTGAAGAGAAGAGTGGACCCTCTGGGATGCAGGTGTACCACTAGTAAGGTTATAACTACTGGTGCTCGATCCTGTAGATCCTAGATGACGAACCCTCCTATAATTCATGACAGAGGTGTTGTTCCCCGTAACTGAAGTGCACCGGACGGGCATTTCTTGTTGATGATCCCTACATATGGTAGATGGAGATTTCCCCCTGTCACCATTTTTGCTTTCCACCATCCAGAGGAGGAAGAAATTCTTGCTAGGAGATTTGAGATTCCCGCTCAACGCCAACCGAAATGTCAGCATATTGCACCATGGGCAGGAAATGAATAATGGAATCTGGACCTGTTGAGTGGAGAACTTCCAAGAAGCTGATTTAAGCCCCAACAGACAGTGCTTGCAAAGTGTGTGACCACACCACAAGACATAGGGGATGTTTTCGACAATGTTAAAAGACTCCCAGCATATTGGGCATTCAAGCCCTTCTTCCTCGCTGCTGGCATTAGAATAGGCATCATCGTCATCTGAGAATTCGCGGCAAGCTTGACTGGGCGCACCACATTCCTTCTTCTGTCCAAAGCTTGTGATGGCATTTGAAATAGATCTCCACATATCAGGGGGCAACTTAAATCGCTATTGCTGACAATTACTTGAGTTTGGAACTTGACATGTACTTGAAAGATGAACCACTGACCTTCAAAGGAGAATCTTGGTTCAATCTTAAAAACTTCTTGCTTCTCTTCTGAACCTGAATTACACTGAAGATAACGAGTCATGAATCTTCCATCTCAAGATAATAGCAAATTTAAAAATCACGAGCAATTATACATAAATTAAGAGCTCGATCATGTTTACACCCCTCATTAATGAAGGTCTCTCAAATAAAGAGCAAATACAAACTGTTGCACTTTATTGTCCCATTTTGAATTAACTACCAACAAAATACAGGAATACTTCATTCTCCACAGAACTTGCAAAATCAATCATCTAGCACACACACAAACAAACCGGCTCCCGGCAGACTGAAAATGGATATTACCTACCTGACTAAGAGGTAAATTGAAATAAAGGCCAAACAAATTGCTCTTTATCAACAGTTTCTAAAGTAGAAGGAACAAAGGTTTCCAAATGGCTGGCACACCCTTTGTGCTATTGAGGGATTCGAATTTAAGGAAACCAGCGTAACCACTTTAATATCATAAACATCATAAAAATTCGTCTGTCAGGACTGCTTCTTGGCATAGAAATGCCTCAGCACAATGCCTCGTATAATAATATGTCAAGTTACCACAAGAAGAGAGGTCAACAAAAAACTTAAAATTATCGGTTATATCACACAGTTGATCTTACATCCATATATGATTTGTTCTACATTATCTGCAACATTTCCCTCTACATATACAATAGATGCAAGCATATACTACTACATACCAAAAGGTTTTGGAAACCGAGAAACAACATATAATTAGTATTTCACCCTTGTAAGTTTTTGACATTATTTACATTTTGTGACACCGAAGGGTGTGGTCCAGTGGTCAATAAAGTGTCTTGACAACTATGAGCTCTCAATATCAAACCCCAGCAGCCGAGGCAAAAACACTAGTTGATTTTTTTCTCATTGTCCAAGCTTTGGTCGACAAAGTTACCCTCTGTGCTAAAGGGTGTGGAAAGTCGAGGTGTAGGCAAGGCGGTCTGGGAACCACAATTATCAAAAAAGCTTATTTATATTTTTTTTTATTACGGGAAAAGCCTTGAGGGATAGCTAGTTCACAGTTTGAAACTCGGAAGGTAAATGGGTCTGCGCTTCTATCTTTTTCAACTTAAACATCAGGCTTTGGTCCAAACTCATGACATTCTTCACATTCTACTTTCACTTTGCATAGTCAGTAGGGAGAATTCTTGATTATCCACCTCAAAATGTGCCCCGAATAGGTAGTTCAACCTCCCCTCCAAATTAAGCTAACAAAAGGCAAATATGCAGAAGGAAAAATCATGACAAAAGAATCATGTTGGTTTTGTGCATTATGGCACACCAAATTCAGAATTCCAGAAAGTCTCGACGTGTTTTCTCTTTGTCTCAAAAATAAAGAGTATTTTGTTGCATGGACCTCTTTATGAGTATTAGTTGTAAGGTTATTCTATCAGGTACTCTGGGAATAACTACAGTTTGGCCAAGTAACTCGAAGACCTTGTTGGCCACATTTAGATCCACGTGACTCCTTCACTCGTTTGCTATAACTTGGCACAGGTTTCATTCATTTCAAATGCACCAATTTCAGAATTTGACAAATACTCTCAAACCTGTTTTCTCCTCTCAAAATAGAGAGTATCTTTTCAAAAAATTAGGTGTTAGGGAAATACTTGTGTGAAGTACCTGTTTGTGAGTGTTTGTTGTGAGGTTATTCTCATGAGGTATTTTGGAAATAATTACAGTTCTATGTCTAATTTTATCTATGTAACCTGTTGGCATAGTGAAATTGCTTATCACTACTCATGAACTAGGCCACATCAACAGAACCACGTAAATTGTATGCCTCCTTTATTTGTTTTAGTTACCCTTATTACAACAACAACAATAACAACATACCTAGTGTAATCCCACAAGTGCGGTTGTACTCTGACCTTACCACTACCTTGGGAGGTAGAGAGGTTGTTTTGGATTAACTTTAGTTACCCTTTTTACAACAACATACCTAGTATAATCCCACAAGTGAGGTTGTACACAAACCTTATCACTATTTTGGGAGCTAGAGAGGTTGTTTCCGATAGACTTTAGCTACCCTTATTACAACAACACCAACATACCATCCCACAAGTGCAGTTATACTCAGACCTTACCACTACTTTGGGAGGTAGAGAGGTTGTTTCGAATTAACTTTAGTTACCCTTATTACAACAACATACTTAGTGTAGACCCACAAGTGGGGTTGTACACAGACCTTGCCACTACATTGGGAGCTAGAGAGGTTGTTTCCGATAGACTTTAGCTACCCTTACTACAACAACAACAACATACCTAGTGTAATCCCACAAGTGCAGTTGTACTCAGACCTTACCACTACATTGAGAGGTAGAGAGGCTGTTTCGGATTAACTTTAGTTACCCTTATTACAACAACAACAACATACCTAATGTAGTCCCACAAGTGAGGTTGTACACACACCTTACCACTACCTTAGGAGATGGAGATGTTGTTTCCGATAGACTTTAGCTACCCTTATCACAGTAACTACAATAACATATTTAGTGTACTCCTACAAGTGAGGTTGTATACATACCTTACTAGTAGCTTGGGAGGTACAGAGATTGTTTCCGATAAAATTTAGTTACCCTTATTACACAACAACAATAACATCAACAACATACCTAGTGTAATCTCACAAGTTGGGTCGTTATATGCAGACCTTACCACTAACTTGAACGGTCTGCAAGCATGAGTTCTCAGGTACGCTGTCAATCTAAATTCCTAGCTGTCTTTTTCATTGTATTTGTTTTAACAAAAAAAGAATAAAGAAAGTCACAAGGAGCAGAAAAGCTGTCCAACTCCCCCAAATACAAGGGAGTGGCGCACTGCTCTCAGCCTGTCTAACTACGACAGGAAACTCCACATACCGGAAAAGAAAGTTACCTTATTCCTAAACGGAATATAGGTACTTTACTTACTATTATAAGTGGATGACTACAATAGATACATCTTGCTTTCTTTACTTAGAGAAAAGTCGTAAGCTCTTAAGGTAGAGAGGTTATTTTCGGTAAACATTAGTTACACTCATCATCTATGCCTCAATTCCAACCTAGTTGGGTTTCAACCTTTGGTAAATTCACTCTATCCATTCAAATCCAGATTTTGCAGATCATAGTCATCAGAAATCTTAAATGAAGTAGACTCAATTATTGTGGTACATTAGCATCATCTCTTAATAACGAATCAAACTAAATTTAAGATACAAAAACAAATCTTCAATTCCACATACTTAGCTAATCAATTGTACGGCATCAATCACAAAATTCTTACATAAATCGCAAATTTCGAATTAAAAACTGATGCAGATTAATTCAAAATACAATTTGGAAACGGAATTGGCCAAAAATCGAACAATCTCAGTTTGCAGTTTCACCAAAAAAAAAGAAGAAGTTTGAGAATGTAAAGAAACTTACTTGTATAGAAGAATAGAAAAAGAAAAGAGAGATCAGAAGAGAAATGAATTCTCTTTCCTCTCGTCACTTTCTCTATGCTTTCGGAGAAAATTGAAATTTGAGAGATTTTATCGTACAACATTTACCAGAAGACACGCTCATCCAACTACAAACGGTGTCGTCCATTTCCTTTCTTTTTCTTGGTGAGGTGGAATTTATTTTATTTTTTCCAAAACTTAACACATGTTATTGCTGTAGGTAGGGTGTGCAAAAATTGAACCGATCGATAAATTGAAACAAAAAAATTGTTATTGATTTATTGCTAGTGGGTTATTGGGTTAATGATTTTGTAAAAAAAAAATATCGAGTTATAAGTTCGGTTTTGGTTTTTTAATATTGTGTTATTCGGTAAGTCGATAACCCATTAAGACAATAGTAATTTAGTAGTTTATCCTACATAAATATTAAATATTAATCTCACATTACTAGTTAATGTCTTTGCCCTTTAGCATTCAATTCACACAACTTCACATTGTATAAAACGTCAAAACTAAATTAAGAACCCTATTCCTCTTAATTTCTCTTTGTGGTGCACTTATATAGTTCTTTTCATGTTAGTTATTATTCATTTTCTATTTATGAGCATTTTGTAAAGTTACATTATTATTTTGTCGCGTTAAATAATTGGAGAAGTTATATATTTGTTTTATAAATATTTTGTTATTGGTTAAACAAAAAACTGAATTGTTCATGATCAAAACCAAAAATAAAAAAATTGAACCGTGGAGGATCAAAACCAAAAACAGATAAAAATATCTTATTGATTTAGTTATTGATTTAGCATATTTAAAAATCGAAAATTGATAAACTAACCGATAATACTTAAATCAAACCGAATCAACTGATGCACATCCCTAACTCTGCATGAACGAATTACATAGTTCAAATGATTCTTAATATCTTGTGTAATTTAACTTACAAATTAGAAAGGAAGTGAAATTGTATCTTGAACCTCAAGGTAAATTGATATGAAAATACTTATTTTATTTTAAAAATAATTATAAGTATGAACCTATAAGATTCCAAAAATTGAACCGGTCGATAAATTGAACCAAAAAAAATGTTATTGATTTATTGCTATTGGGTTAATCGTTTTGTAAAAAAAATAAATCGAGTTATAAGTTTGATTTTGGTTTTTTAATACTGCGTTATTGGGTAAGTCGATAACTCATTAAGACAACAGTAATTTAATAGTTTACCCTACATAAATATTAAATATTAGTCTCACTGCCTTACTAGATTAGTCTTTGTCATTTAGCATTCAATTCACACAAGTTCATATTGTATAAAACGTCAAAACTAAATTAAGAACCCTATTCCTCTTAATTTCTCTTTGTGTTGTATTTGTATAGTCCTTTTCATGATAGTTATTATTCTTTCTATTTTATGAGCATTTTGTAAAGTTACATTATTATTTTGTCGCGTTAAGTTATTGGAGAAGTCATATATTTGTTTTATAAGCATTTTCTTATTGATAAAACAAAAAACTGAACCGTTTAGGACCAAAACCAAAAACAAAAACCAAAAAATTGAACCGTTAAAGACCAAAACAAAAAACCGATAAAAATATCCTATTGATTTAGTTATTGATTTAAAATATTTAAAAATTAAAAATCGATAAACTAACTGATAATACTTAAATCAAACCAAATCAACCGATGCACATCCCTAACTCTACATGAATGAACTACATAGTTTAAATGAATTCTTAATATCTTGTGTAATTTAACTTACAAATTAGAAAGGAAGTGAAATTGTATCTTGAGATTCAACGTAAATTAATATGAAAATACTTATTTTATTTTAAAAATATTTATAAGTATGGACCTATAAGATTCCAAATTGAAGGTGTAAAAGATAATTGATGAACTGATGGAGGGTTGACATCGGAAATTAGAGATGGATTTAGGATTTAAAAATCGATGAGTATTGCTATTTTAGGTATAGATAACCATTAGCCACATAAATGAACAGGAACATGTGTTTGTAGGTTAGGTTTTGGTTAATTTAATTAGGTCTTTTATTAAAAACAAAACTACTTTAATTTAATATTTTACGTTTGATTTAGATTATGTTCTACAATATTTGTTTTTTTAATTTTTTTTTATGAAAGACGACCTCAAATACAAAAAATTGCTTAGAAGGTAGTTTAATTATTACATACGCTTTGTTTGACTGTATTATTTACCTTTATTACTTTTGGATTAATTTTTTTATATTAATTATAGAATGATATGGTAATTATTTCAATCTTGTGGTTCTAAATTAAAGTTATGTCAAATGTAAAGTTTTGGACTAAAAACATTCCTAAAGTATAACTCAAACTTAAGATACATCCTTATGTTATAGATGTAAACAAAAAACGTTATTTAACTATCCTAAACTTAGCAATAATCATCCTTTTGTTAACTTTTGTTAAAAAAATAACAACTGAAATAAAAACTAACAGCTGAAATAAAAAAAAACATGTGGCAAGAATGTGACTTTTCTCTCTCTCTCACTCAATCTTGTTCCATTTTAACCTTTCAACTCTAATTTTTATGTTCCATTTTAGCACTTCTAAGTGATGTGACAGAGTGTGTGCATCACACTTTCTCTAAGAGAGTGAAAGACAAAAAAAAGTATTTTTTAAAAAAATAATAAAAGACTATCCTTCAACTCAATTTTTTTTATGTATCATTTAACACAAAATACTATTTTATGATTTCTTTATTTCTATATATGTTATTCAACTGCAATTTTGCATTTTAAAAATCGGCGTTCATCCGTTAGTTATTGTAAAAAATTAAAATTGACGGATGATCATTGATTTTTTTTTTTAAAAGAAGTAACAATTTCTTTTTAAGAGTTTCCCTATATTTTGGCGTGAAAAATAACCGACGAAAGTGCGTCGATTATCTTTCTTAAGAAAATCAATGACAACCCAACGAAGTCTATCGAGTTTCAACATTTTTTTGTAGTTTTATTAATTTGCAATGAACATGAATTTTTTTTACTCGTATTTAGTTGAATGAAAAATTAGAAAGCTGACATTTGAGTTAGTCCAAATAGACTAGATATGAAAACAAATATGTGGTATTATTTAATTTAATTAATTATTTAAAAAAGAAAACCAACACACTTTCGTCGATTATTTTTTCACACAATAATGTACAAAAACTCTAAACAAATATTTTTTTAAAAATGATGTTCATCCATTATTATTATTATTTTAAAAAAAAAAAGAAGATATGACATTGATTTTTAAAATGAAAAAGTGGAAATGAAGAACATAAATAAAAATAAAGAAATCATAAATTTAGTATTATGTGTTTAAATGATACTATATAAATTAGAGTTGAAGGATTAAAATGGAACAAAACTAAGTTAACATGACAAAATGAAAAATGGGGGCAAGTTAGAGGAGTTGTGTATGTGTTTTTAATTGGTTTTTGTGCCATGTCATGGCATGTGAAGTACACGCATTCCACTTTGTTGATTCTTTGGAAAGAAGTGTCAAAATGGAACATAAGGATCAAAATGAAACAAGGTTGAGTTGGAGTGTCAAAATAAATTTAAAGACAAATTTAAGGATCTGCATATGTGTTCGGCCTTTTTCTTATATGTGTTTAAGTTCATTGCGTATATTGCTTTTTGCAGTTTTTCTTATGTTTTCCCCAAAAGAATTTACTGATTTTTCCTATTGATTTTTTGCTATTACTATTGGTTTACCAATTTTTTTTTTTTTATTGTTTACTACTAGTTAACCAATTTCACTGTTGTATTGCTGTTTTTAGTTAATTTGGTCTTGTTTTATTGTTTTTTTGCTGTTTTTCTATTTATTTATCAATATTTTGTTATTTTTTTCTGCTGCATTGCTGTTTTCAGCTGGTTCAGTGTTGTTAAGCATCACATTTTGCAATGCATCAATGTTTAATTTTCAAAAATAGTCTATTGAAAATAACTCTCCGTAACTTTGAAGTAGCTAAATTTAATTTATATGAAATATGCCTTCAATTCCTTTCAGACATTTTATCAAATAGGTAAGGTACATTTTACATTGCCATAACAGATCTTGGCCGTAGTTATTGCTACTTGTGCTTAACAAATATAATAGTTCTTACTGTTAGGGTTTTGTCCTGATTTTCTTACCTTATTTGAAGTTTATTTTTTCCTAAAAGAAAAGACAAAACTTTACCATAAATGTTTTTACTTTTCTTGAAAGGAAAATATAATATTTTTTTATATTTGGTTTATTCTTTCCTTTTAGGAAAATGTTTTAGAGTAGCTAGTTCTTTTCTAGTAGGAAAGGTTTTAGGACTCTATAAATATAAGTTTGTTTCTTCTAACACAACAACAAGAGAATCCACAATGTAGTCATTTAAGAGTTTTGTTTATGGGGAGATTTTCTCCTAAACATATTTATGTTTTTTTTAAATATTAGTTTTCAATATGTAGGTCGTTTGACCAAACCATATTAATAATATGTCTTTAATATGTTTTCATTTGTCGTCTGATTTGTCAACCATATGATTTGCAAATTATAAGCTTCCGTATGACGTCATATTCACCTTCATAACCCAACAAGTGGTATCAAAGCACATGATTCAATGATCCAATTACCCACAACAAGTGGTATCAGAGCACATGATCCAAGATCCGGTGGTCTTATGGTTCAATGAGGTTGAAGACAGGCTCAAGATGATTTCAAATCAATTTGTAATCAACGTGATGATAATGAAGATTTTTGTTCTACTATATGTGGAGAAAATTTTCAAATATATTTTCAACAATATCCTGCTGCTCCATTCTTTAAAACAAAATCAATTTTCAACTCATGCTTATTTTATAGCATGGGCTCCAGCTTTCAACCCCTGCAAACTTTAATACTCGGGCTCCACTTTTAACTCATGTATCTTTACTTTTAATGCATGAGCTCCACTTTTAACTCATGCATCTTACTTTTAACGCATGAGCTCCACTTTCAACTCATGCATATTACTTTTAACGCATGAGCTCCACTTTCAACCCTGTTCATCACTTTTAACACAGGGCTCCAAGTTTTAACCCATATCAATTTTAAATCATGGTAAGCAGCAGTGATACATGAAGATTGTTTGAAGAAAGAGGATCAAGATTATTATGCCAGAAAATTCAAGCCAAAATGGGAGATTTGTTAGGGTTTTGTCATGATTTTCTTACCTTATTTGAACTTTATTTTTTCCTAAAAGAAAAGACAAAACATTACCATAAATGTTTTTACTTTTCTTGAAAGGAAAATATAATATTCTTTCATATTTGGTTTATTCTTTCCTTTTAGGAAAAGGTTTTAGAGTAGCTAGTTCTTTTCTAGTAGGAAATGTTTTAGGACTTTATAAATATATGTTTGTTTCTTCTAACACAACAACAAGAGAATCCACAATGTAGTCATTTAAGAGTCTTGTTTATGGGGAGATTTTCTCCTAAACATATTTGTGTTTTTTTTAAATATTAGTTTTCAATATGTAGGTCGTTTGACCAAACCATATTAATAATATATCTTTAGTATGGTTTCATTTGTTGTCTGATTTGTCAACCATATGATTTACAAATTATAAGCTTCCGCATGACGTCATATTCACCTTCATAACCCAACACTTTCGAGATGATAAGAACAACGAAAATAAAAATTAGCATCCTAACCTTTCATAAAGTCCATCTCTTTCGATTGGAGCAGATTATTTTTCTGCTTGAAAGCATACAAGAAAGTGCAGCTATCGTTTCTAAAGGATGAAGACAATAGAATATGGAGATTTTGGGGGAAATCACCTGCTTGACATGTTATTATTTCAACAATTAGTTTTTTAACAGAAGTTAACATAAGGGTGTTTATTGTAAGATTTGAGATAGTTAAAGGATGTTTTTTATTTAGAATTATAGCAAAAGGATGTATCCTAAGTTTGGGTTATACTCAGGGATGATTTTGGCCCAAAACTCTCAAATGTATCAAAGTACTTTTTTATTACCACCCAAAAATTGGTGTGATGACACTTTCCTTATTCCACCAAGACAAGTCAGTCTAAAATTCGATTAAATAGATAAATGCAGGAATAAAGCTGATATGAGATTTCAATATAACAAAACAAGCGGATAACTTAATCAAACTCATAAACCCCCAAAACCTTATTGTCACATGTACAATCCACTATTGTATTACAATAGTAGTGAAGAAAATACAAGTCTCAATGCCATTGTTTTCAAAATAGAACAAGTCCATAAAAAATGAGAGGAGGGTCCGCTGAGATGAAAAATAGATACCTCACAAGTCTCCACAAAAAGCCTAAGACAAGAAGAGAAGATGGAGATTATCACAATGATTCGAGCTCGTAACCTACACAAGTGTAGAAGCAAGGAGTGAGTACCAAACAACACGGTACTCAGCAAGAAAACCGCTAAACACAAGGTAAAGCAAGGAAGAATACATATACTCCTATCACACCCAATTGAACCTCCACAACTACAACCTGCACAAAAGTCAGCCCAATCTAACAGTCCATAATTCACGAAGAACATAGTTTAATAACAACACCTTAACAATACAAATCATCAACATCAAGTTCATGGATGGACTTGAGCCATGCCTGAGGGCGTCTAAATGTGTTCTTCTGGATAGTCGGACATTGAGATTACCTAGCCATTTGATGGGTTGTGAAGAATAGAAGGAGAGTCCATACATGATAATCATGCAGGAAACGTAGGTTGGAGCCTACTGCATGAACAAGATGAACTTGAAATTTTGATAATGCTACACACACCACTAACATGAAGTAGGACCTCAGTGCATACTTTTTTGTGAAAGACCATAGTTTCAAGAAAAGGTGGAGTCATCCATCGGGTGTGTGAGGGGCACGTCTACCAAACCATTCATAGGGAGGCATGATGCTAAAGTATTGTGGTAAGGAAATGAATGAAGATGAGATTAGCTGAAGCATCAGAATTGGATGGGTATCCAAGTTTACAAATGAAATATTTCCAAGAGTAGAAGGTTGAGCTGGGAAAGACTATAAATGGGAGTGTTGTGTAGGCCTCGCCATAGGTCAACCGAGAATTGAGAGCACCTAGAGGGTCCTCTCCATAGGCCACCCGAGAATTGGGAGCACCAAGTTGGTCCTCACCATAGGCTTAGCGTTCGCGTATCGAAGAGCTATAAAAGGGAAGAGAGTGTTCTGGACGAAGAGTCTTGTTTAGAGATAAATGTGAACGACGACACTTTGATATGTGTGAAGTACTTGCCATAAGTACGTACCAAGAAAGTGCAAAATGCCTACAGGTGTGGAACACATGATGAGCCAAAGGTGCCATGTTGTAGGGTGAGTGCCAAAGGCCGGGTTGTATGCCAATTAGGATAGAATTATGTTTGTGAAAGGACCATAAGGGTATAAGTGGCATGAATGCCACATCGAGGGATGCCTACCTTCTCGGCTAATCAGGTCGAGGTATGTTTGTGCTATTGAAGCTAATGTCTAAAGGGAATGGATGTCTTCCAATGAAAAGACACAGTGGGACTGTGAGTTATCCATGGGGGTACTCAGAATCTAGACCGGGCTAGAGACGTTAAGGACATTCTTACGGCCCCAATTATCTAGTTTTATTTGTGGTACTAGACAATTTGCACCATGATGCGTCAATTTACTAGATTGGGTTGAATATGCTAAGGACATTCTTGCGGGGACTCCATTGCTTTAGTATTGTTTGCGACACTGGTATGATTGAAAATGTATTGCTAAGTTATCCCAACGAAATAGGTAAAGTCAATAATCAAAACATAACAGTAGGGAAGACAATAACCATAATACCAATCCAAATCATAAAGTCTTATAAGAAGAGATCATTCAAACCATGACTCATGCATATGTGAGAAAATTATTTCACCACTCATGAGTATCTAAGTATGAAAGTAAACCTTTCAAAATTTGATGATGCTTGTCTCAAAAGCAACCTTAGATCATAAAAATCCTTCTTATAAGAAGATACATAACTTTCATAACTCATATTCATGACTTCATTAGTTTCTTCATAAATTCATAGTCAAAATCATGAATAATGCATGGGTCTTATAGAAATCGATTAAAAATTATGTAGATACACACATATGAAGATTGAGATTGAACAATTAAATCAACATCAATTAAGATCCATGAAGATCACATAAAACCCTAAGCATTTAGGTGAAATTGAATTGGAAACTTAAAAATCCTTTGGGGATCATTGGATGAATAAAATCCAATGGTGAAATCTCACATACATTGGTTTAAAATCCCAAAATCAATGGAGTAAAAAGAAAACTTGAAGCTTGAACCCTACATTTATTCCTTGAAACTTGAGAGAGTTTAAAGAGGAAGAACTTGGATGGGAATTGGGGATTTGAGAGAATGAAAAGGTTTGGGTAGAATCGAGAGTTTAAAGGTAGTTACATGTCTTAGAATTAGGGTCAAAATGACATAGTATAGGTATTACATGAAAACAGAAAGACCTAAATACCCTTAAAAATAACTGCCTGATAGCTTCTACGGTTTGGATCGTCCTGGTCAATTATAGAACCAACTTTAGAAACCTAAAATTTCATTAACTTCCCACGAGACCAATCTACGATCCGTCGTTCAGTCTACGCTTCGTAGAACCTTCCGTAGAACCCAAGTTTAAGTCCAGTATTTTACTAATTTAAGTTCAATTCTACGAGTTCCATTTACTACCCCTCCAAACTCTTACGACTCGTCCTTGCTATTCGTAGGTCAAACTTCAAAAACTTTAAATTTTCCAAAAACTTAGCTAAACCTGATAACGCTCAAATTTCCTCCCTAAAACCAAATAAAAGGGACATCGATCGTAGTCAATAAAAAACCCAACGAAGAGTCGGGGTCAAATCCCATGGAGAATGGTATATTGTGCACTGTGTTGTTGTTGTTGTTCTACATTGCTCTTTATTTTATTGTTGATTACTATTATTATTTGTGGGTTGATATTTTGGTATCTATTTTGAGTGTTCCAACATGGTTTCCATTAATTTGTTTAGATTTGACTAC
The DNA here is from genome assembly GCA_029582685.1 of Solanum piurae. Taxonomy (NCBI): domain Eukaryota; kingdom Viridiplantae; phylum Streptophyta; class Magnoliopsida; order Solanales; family Solanaceae; genus Solanum; species Solanum piurae. The sequence goes on along the minus strand of JAJOOO010000297.1, from coordinate 41,597 downwards.
TATCTTGCCTACTCTTTATTATTTTATTTTATTGTGGATCACATTAAATTAGTTTTGGCTACTATCTTGCATACTCTTTATCATTTTGTTTTGTTGTGGATCACATTAAATTAAGTGATTAGCTTATAGTTCTTTTACTTTATTTATGGTGAAGTAATATATACATGATATTTAGATTATTAATTAATAGAGGATTTTTGATTGCGTGAAACCGCTTGTTAGCTAGGATTTATTAATTTACTTGTTATTCCTCTTGTTTATGCCATTGTTATTGTTTTATGTTCATATTTTAGTTAAATTGGCCAATAAGATAATCTCTCCATCGGTTTTGGAGTTTGAATTTAGTTTGCGTAAAAGACATAAATTTAGTTTCAGTTGTGTTATATGTTATACTTTACAAGTTAAAATTGGCCGATGATGAAATTACGGTCGATTTCCAAGGCCTCCCATGTTCATATGACAGATTTTATTTTTAGTTATTATTCTTTTATTTCTTTTAGTTAATATTTATTCATTACTAACAGTTTCACTAAGTGTCTTTACAGGTATCCGGAGTTTCTTTTCGAGGAAGCTACTCGAATGTAGTTCGAATTATATTTTTTATTCATTATTGTGTATATTATTGACGTTAGACAAACCTTAGGTCGTTTCTCATATTATTATTTTATTTTATTATTTGCTTATATTTCATGTTTATTATAATTGTACAATGTATTATCTCCTCCTCAATTGAAAAAATGAATTCAGTCGGGACCCCACATTTGTGGATTTCGAAGGATCCTAATACCTTCCCTTCGGAATAAGTTGAACTCTTACCTAGAATATATTGGTTTTGTAGACATTTTTAAAGTTAATTTATTAATTAGTTTCCTAGTTTTCCTAAAGTTAGATGGAGACTCCCTTTCCCTTTCGAAAATTCTTAAACTCTTTAAATTGAATTAATTTTTTAGAGTCACTGCGACATTGCGCCCTTAGGGATGTCAACGGTCTTAGGCGGGGAAGCCTCAAGAAGGGAATCAATGCCCGGCAACAAGATCACTGGAGGTGGCAGGAAAGGCTCAACTGGGGCATCAATGCCTGTTTTACCAGTCAGAGGGATGGGGGAATTTAAAGTGATTCCACTAGAAGAAACCACTGAAGTCTCCCGAAGGGATCACTCTAGGGTCACCTAAAGAATGACCTCATCGATCTCCTGCATATCTGTCAAGTTTTAAGCAATCCCATGTTTCTTGTTCCTCAACTCCTCTTCATTTGTCTCCTCGACCAACTCATCCTCGTCCCTCTCACTCCCATCCTCTGCAACATCAACACTCGCAACAAATTCAAGGTAATCACTTGGAATAGGTACAATACTCAACATCTAAGGCATGGAAGTGGGTGCATCTGATAGGGAAACCTTGCCCCAAAGCATGGATATGTCTGTTGACTACAACTGAGCCACCTTCGCTCGTAGGGTAGAAGGATCGTCCCTTATGGTGTCTAGTGCACAAGAGCTTCCCTCAACCTTCTCCCAAGCCTCTAATCTCACTGTGAGGTCAGCCAACCTCACACTATGACTCTCAACCGTACCCTCACACTTGACCACTCTCTCTATCAGTGGAGCTAAGGACTTTTGAATGGCCTGATCAATGATCTTGGGCATTTTCGTCTCAATCGGGGCGACTCTAACATTGTCGATCGAGCAACGCTGCCCATCTGGTATATTAATGCCTAGGTCAAGGGGGGGACATGAAATAGGAGAGGCGAAAGGTCACACAGTAGTAGCAATAGTGGTAGATACATAGGAAGTAGGGGCAACAATAGAGAAAGGTACATCAGAAGGTGTAGAAAGACATGTATGCTCCACAGAAGGAGCATGTGTGCTAGCCTCAGCTGCTAGTGTAGTGGGATCAACCATGGGTGTCAATTTTAGTGGTGGTGGCTTCCTCTGAGCTGCATCATCCCGCAAACACTCATCCTCAATCTGTTTGATATCATTGGATGAAGCTGGTGTGATCCTCATATATATGGATGCCCAGAAAGGGACTCCAGCCCTCTCACACGACTCATAATCAATACAGAAAATGGGAGCGACGTCTGCTCCTTTTTCGCTCTCATCAAAATCTCATCAACTATAATTCCACCCGTTTGTAGGTGCTCTAGGTCGATGATTGTGCCTACCAAAATTACCTTGTCATGGCGAAGGTCGGACTCATTCTGTGATGGTATTGTGTTGCTACTGATGAAGAAGCCAAATCAGTATCTCGCCACCACATTCAAGTTTTTTTTCTCAATATAGGCACCATCAACGATCTAGGAATGAGAAGAATAAAAAATTAAGGGGGCCATCCACCCTTTCAAGGAGTCCGAGTCATGACGCGCCCAGAGCGAGTATAAATCTGACTCCAATGCCAGCATTCTCATTGTTGTGTTAATGGCCCCGACATCACATCGTACCTTCTTGCCATGGACCTCCACTCCTTTAAGTGGATTCTAAGTAGTTCTCTTTCGCTTCTTTGGAAGGGCTTGGGCATATGCAGTGTAGAACTCCCAAACCCAAGAAGGGATGTAGGGGTTCTTTTGCTTTGTGAACTCCTCAAACTTGTGAAACTGAATTGTATCCTAGATAGTTGGGTAGTCGCTCATGACTCCATATATGCAGAGCTGTCTCTTCTCAATAATAATCCTCTCTCCAGAATCTTGAGCCTATTTAGGGCTCTTGGAGCGATAACTGAGAGAACTCTGGAAGTCGGTGCTTGTGCAGAGGAGGGATGTACCATTTTGGACCTGATTTTAGTCCTCTTCCTCACTACCCCCTTTTTGAGCATTACCTTATCTTGGGTAGATACTTCAGGGGTAGTGGATTGCGAGCAACGAGGAGCATCTGAAGGCTCGTTAAAAAATAGGCTCATGTGTCTCTTTAGAGGATGAGGATGAGGATGAGACTCTCTATTTGACTCAAAGCACACATTCAAACAAAGGAGTTGTGAAGGTTAGTTGAAATAAAACACATATCGAATCAAATTTCAAAAACATTCTTGAGGCTTGCCTAACGGGAAAGTGGATCACCAAACAGGGTCGGAGAGCTCCAGTGAGCTCGTCGAATTAGACAGTAGCAATTATCTCAAGATTATAGCAAAAAAGCAAAGTCAATGCCAACTGGAAAATTTGCGAAGTCAGTTTCGGTCAGCTAAGACAAGTCCACTGAAATTGACAGAGCAAGTTGTAAAGACATAGGCATCAAGGGCCATATCCATTCCCACTCAGCGATTTACCAAGTGCGTTTGACAGACTAAGACAAGCCTGCCGAATGGGACAGTACCTAAGGTCATATATATTCTAAAGAAGGCAAAGTGGGGCTTACTCGGTGAATAGGAAGTGTTCAACCCAGTGCCTAAGTTTCACAGCTAACCCAACATATACAACAAATACGAGTTTCCTCCTATCATTACAATCCACCTATATGTTTATATACCCATAGGTACTCAGACTTCCCCCATATATTGCTAAGTATTTCTCTAATTGAAGATTTGCCCATAAGAAAGTAGTCCCCCATCTATAATTGCACAAAATCATGCAATTGGGTCAACACTGGCTAATAAGACTTCACCAACATCAAAATGGACTTAGACTCAACACATTTATCAACTCAATTTCAAATTTCAACCAACACAAAGGAAATTTCACTTTACAGGCACACATATTCGACTATCTCATGAGTACAGTTTAAATCGAACAATATATTTCTACCCAACAAAATCTAGCACACAATGACAAGTAATATCTTCAAGCCCATTCTCAACATACAAGTTAAAGCTAAAAAATATCAACAAAATTCGAAAACCAACTCAATAGGAGAAAAAATTGAGAAACTAAAAGAAATGGGGTCGGGTACTTGGGTTGATAAGAATTCCAAGCAAATTAACGCCTCAAACTTTAAAAGCACACACCAAGGACTCACAATCACTCAAAGAAAGCAAAGTAAGAGAAAGGAGCAAAAAGACTTCAAGATTTCAAAGTGTCTGATTTTTGAATTCGAAAATACCCTTGGTCTTTTAATACTAGGCCTGTTCAGTGATCTCGACTAACATGTTTTCTAAATCACTATTTGGAGCTTAAGCTCGCCGAACATGCCTGAACAAAACACCAAATCTGATGGTTGATTTGGCGGTCCCAATGGAGACTGCATAGTGCACTTCAACGGATTGCCTTTTGGAGTTCTTATCACCTATTTTGACAGTACACTTTTTCACCTGTTCAATCTCAAAAGGCGTACAAGAATGAGTCTGCAGAATGCCCTCGGTGGGTCATCGTTTGGGTGTTGGCATCGCATAGGCTTACCTTTTCAACCTTTCAACCTTTTTTCAACCTGCACTCACAATGCACGTTATTCGAAAGTAATAAAACAAAAGTAAAGACTTGGGTTTCCTTCCAAGAATCGTCTTATTTAATATCGTGGAATGACATAGTTCTCACTCCCAATAATTATTCTTGGGGTTCGGGATGGTATCACAAGGCAATGTTCCCTTTTTCCTTGGATTGAGATGTGAGGCAATTTGGCCCAATTGGTTCTCTATCTGCTTGATAGAAACTGCGTGAGAAGGCACTGTATGGGATAAAGTGGAGAAGTCATTTTTCAATTCCTCGAATATTTTATTCAGCCTTCAACCTTGTTGTAGATCCTTGCAAGTATGTCTTCAGTCTATCTTCCTTCTGGCCCAACTCGTTCTTTTGGGTGTGGACGATCATAGGGAGACACGTATCGATATATTTACATCTCCCTATCTCTCCAATTTGCACTCCTCCAGTCTTTCCAACCACCATATCTATCCATGTTCCAATCTTGGTTCCTACCTTATCGTTAATAATTGGTGTGGGATCCCCCCATTTGATTTCCTATGTATTGAACTTCCTCATTATATAATGCCTCAAATTTGACATCATTCTGGCACTGCCCACAGTTTGTTCCAACCGCATTTACCGACTTAGTTCCACCTCTCATGACGTATTTAGACAACAAATCGAGCTAAGTCATCATTTTTTACATGTTTTCATCTCTTTCATGGTCTTTCTCAACTTGGTCTTTGCTTAAATTCACTTGTAGAGTCGGCACTTGGTCCTCTCTAGTGCGACATATTAGGTTAACCATAGTCATATCATCTAACAACAATGCGGCCACATCATACTGTTGTCTCATTAATCCACCTTAGACTAACTAATCAGTCATACCTTTATTGACTGAATCAAGGTTGCAATAGAAGTATTGCAACAACAACTCGTCCACAAAGCCATGCGTTGGATATTGCAAAAGCAATTTCTTGAACCTTAGTCACGTATCATGTAGAGGTTCACCTCCAATATGCTTGAAATATTTGATATGGGTTTGAAGTTTAACCATATTCGAGGGTGGAAAGAATCTCTCCAAGAAAGCATCATTTAGCTCTTCCCACGAAGTGATAGAATCATTTGGCAATTTTGTCAGCCATCTTGTAGCCTCTCCCATTAAAAAGAATGGGAATAACCTCAACCTTACGGACTCTTAAGAGATATTCTTGAATACAAAAGGTCCACGTACCTCCATGAAATTCCTAAGGTGTTCATGGGATTCTTATGAGCTAGGCCCCCAAATTTTCCTTTCATCTGAAGTAATTGTATTATAGTTCCGGTGATGTGAAACACAAGTGGGAGATATCCGGATTGCTTTCGAAGTTTGAATTAAATTCTTGTGCATATCATTCAAGTCACCAAAGTTGTTGTTTTGACCATAGTGACTATCATTTTCACTTTCATGGTCACTAATTGCATAAACCTGCAAATTAGCCAACAACAACACCAAATAACAATCAACTGCAACTAAATAAAATTAAAATCTAATTTCTCAATTAGAATTCTCAACTACAATTCCCTGGAAGCGGGACCATTTTTAATAATGCTCAAATGTCCTCCTGAAAACTAATTAAAAGGGACAACAGTCGTAGTCAATAGAAAACCCAACGAAGAGTTAGGATTGAATCCCACAAAGAATGGTATATCATGGAGAATTCCTAACGAGAGATTTGGATTTTAAAATTACTCATTTGCAATAACAAGTATAAGTGGGTGGATACTTCCACCAATTTTATATAAAGCTTTTCTTATCAATTATTGCAATTTAACTAAGGTGTCGAAGAATTCAAGAGTTAACGAGCAATTTAGGGGTGTGGGGATTGGAAATCGCTATCACATAGGGGTAAATGTGCTGCTCTATAGTGATGAACATTCATGAATAGGCTAAGTCATCTTCATTGATACTAATCATTTTTTTATCTCAATGCATATATGCATAGAATCTCCTTTAGGTCTCATCTAAATTCCAACCTAAACAACTCAAAACCTTACTCTATTTCCTTTTCCAAGAACATGGAAAATTGATCCGACTCATAACCTCTTCTTTCAAGCAAGTTACCAACATCAAACCTAAATTGCTAGTATCAGACTAATTACCCCCTCCAATCAATCTCTTTCGAGTATAAATCGGAGATCGAAAGTAGGAATTAAGTTTGCAACCTTAACCCATAAATTAATTCCATGCTAATTAGACCAAATTCATGTATGAACAACAACAAAGCATAGCATAGCACAATACCCACTACATTAAATAAACATTTAGCCCCATAATTGCACCCTAGATCTTGGGGTTTTAGCCACACATCACAAAAAGTAAAGAGATTATACCTTCCATGAAAGCAGATATGGGTAACATGAAATTAAGCTATTACAAGTAAACCCACTGTGGATTCAACTTCAATTTTTCAATTTCAAGCACAAAGTTGTAAAACCTCAAAAGGTAGAAAAGTGTTCTTCAAAGATAAAGTGTTTTATCCCTCTAAACTCTTCACACACTATGATAGTTTTATATTTTATGTTGACTCTCCTCTAATTTATCTCTCCTTTGGGATATTTATAATTTTCCAAAATTAGGCCCAAAATTCCAATACACGGCTCAATCGGCAACATTTGTTGGGCTAGACAAACTCGTTTGGCGCATTTCTTCTTGATCTTTAGTTCGCCGTTTGATTCTCTAGGCTGCAGGTGTTTTGAATCTCAGTTGGAAAACTCGACTAAGTCAGCCTTTCATGTCTGGAGAATTGCCAAGTACCACCTTGGTGTTCTTTTTGAGCATTTAATCTTTTCTTTCCACACTGTCATTTTGGGTGATGTTCATCAAGGCAACCTCTCTCATTCGGCGCATTTCCTTCTCCACTAGATCCCGCCGACCTAATTTGATAGACACAAGTGCTATGCACTATTATTTTGTGTGAGGTCGTGCTAAAATTGCAATTCGTCTTTCTTGTTAGGCAATCAACAATGGATAGTTTGCATTTCTTTTTGCATTTTTGGCTATTCTGTCAAACAATAATCCTTGCCTTGTCCAATTACCTTCATAGCTACAAATCATCAACATTTAATTAGAATAGGATAAAATTAGACATTGAGGACACTAATTATTGAGCTAAATAGATCTTAAATGAGTGAAAATCTACCAATCATCACAACCCTACGACTTTCCCTTCTACGACCCGTAGGACTTCCTATGGTCCATAGATAAGACTCGTAGTCAGTGCCTCAATTCCAAAAAATCTGAACTTTTCTTTTCCTTCCAACATTCCCATTTCTGTGGTGTTGCAATATCTCTCGCTTAGGAACATTCATCCGCGAATGAGACTCAAGCTAGCATGAATAGAGTAGCAGAGAAGCTGACAACCCAACATGAATACAAATCTCATCATAAAGCCCATAAATATGGAGAATCACTCGAAGGTAAATCATAACATCAAAATAAAGTTTTTCATGAACATGCATGTATATAGAAACACGAGAATGATTAAAATGCATGAATTCGAGAGAATGAATAATGAATAACTAATAACTTAAGCTAGAATAGGAGCGAAGGGAAGGAAATGAGGATACCGGGACATCGTATCGGCTTCAGCCTCCCGAGTAGCACCCTAAACTAATTAATTCCTCCAAAGAACTTTCACGGAAGCAACTTCTTTATTCCTCAACTTCTGAACTTGTCGGTCTAAGATCTCAACCGCAACCTTTTCATAAGAAAGATTTTCTTTAACTTCCAAATCTTCTAAAGGCACAATGGACACCAGATTTCTAACACACTTTTTCAACAAAGAAATATAGAATACTAGATGTACCAATGCTAAATCATTAGGTAACTTGAATTCATATGCAACCTTGCCAATACATCTCGAAATCTGATATGGGCCCACATAAAAAGGACTAAACTTCCCTTTCTTTACAAATCGCATTACACCCTTCATGGGTGAAATCTTCAAATAAACCCAATCATTAACTTCAAATTCAAGCTCTCTTCTTCTAATATCGGCATGAGACTTTTGTCGACTTTTAGCCATTTTCAACCTCTCACAAATAAGTTGAACCTTTTCTATAGCCTCATGCACCAACTCAGGCCCTATCAAAGCAACCTCACCAACCTTATACCAACCAATAAGAGACCTACACCTCCTACCATAAAGAGACTCAATGGAGTCATTCCAATGGTAGAATAACAACTATTATTATAAGCAAACTCAATCAAAGACAAATTATCATCCCAACTACCCTTGAAATCAATCATACAAGATTTTTCCATATCTTTTAAGGTCCGTATAGTATGCTCAGCTTATCCATTAGTTTGAGGTTGAAAATTCGTGCTAAGTTTCACTTGAGCACCAAGAACCTTCTGAATGACTCCCAAAATTGAGATGTGATTTGAGTGCCACAATCAGAGATAATAGACAATGATACTCCATGCAACTTCACCATTTCCCGAATATAAATCTTGTCGTACTCTTCTGCTGAAAATGAAGTTGTTACAAGAAGAAAGTGAGCCGATTTCATCATTCGGTCCACAATAACCCCAATCGAGTCAAACTTACGACAAGTATGAGGTAAACTCGTAATAAGGTCCATATTCAAATCTTTCCACTTTTATGTAGGAATGCAAATGTTTTGTGCCAAACCGCTCAGTTTCTGATGGTCAACCTTTACTTGTAGACAATTCACACATTTAGTCACGAATTCTGCAATACCTTTGTTCATACCATTCCATTAATAGACGTCCCATAATTTGCGGTACATCTGGTGGTGCCTCGGTGAATAAAATATCAAGAACTGTGAGTTTCTATCAAAATCTAATTTCTCAACTCATCAACATACGAAACATACAATTGACCTTGATATTGAAGGACACCATCTCCCCTCGAGAGAAAACCTCAACGATTTTTTGGAAACATAATTCTTCAAGTCAACCATAACTAGATCAAGATCTTACTTATATTTCACATCCAATACTAGAGACAATTCTGAACCATTTTAAACAATGAATCCACCTTCATTGGAATCAACCAAATGAAACCTAATCTGGCCAATCTATGAACATCATGAACTAACTTCTTCTTATGATCCTCAACGTGAGCAACACTACCCATCAACAATCAACTAAGAACATTTGCCACCACATTTGCTTGACCCAGATGATAGAGGACATTCATGTTGTAATATTTCAATATCTCAAACCATCTCCTTTGGAGAAGTTTCAAATCTTTTTGAGTGACACATATTTCAAACTCTTGTTGTTGGTAAAAACATCTACATGAACACCATATATGTAATATCTCCAAATCCTTATAGAAAACACTATTGTCGCTAACTCCAAATCATGAGTCAGATGATTCCTTTTGTGCACCTTATTTTACCTTGAGGCTTAAGCAATGACTTTCCCATTTTACATAAAAATAGAACCAAGACCAATCCTTGAAGCATCACAATACACTACTAAATCATCTGATCCTTTCGATAATCTTAAAATAGGGGCTGAAGTGAGTCTATCTTTTAATTCTTGGAAACTTTTCTCACAAGCTTCCAACCATAAAAATTTCACCTTCTTTTGAGTCGATGTCGTCAAAGTCAAATAAATAGAGGAAAATTCTTCCACAAACCTTCTGTAATAACTAGCCAAACCTAAGAAACTTCGTATATCTGAAGTGGACAAAGGTCTAGGCCAATTTTTAACCACATCGGTTTTCCTAGGATCGACTTGAATACCTTCGCCGAAAATTATATGACCAAGGAAAGCAACATACCTCAACCAAAATTCGTATTTGTTAAACTTAGCATACAATTCAGAATCCTTGAGAATTTGCAACATAATCCTCAAATGTTCAACATGTTTATCCTAACTCCATGAGTACATTAAAATATTATCAATAAACACAATTACGAACATGTCTAGATGTTGCTTGAAAAACCTATTCATCAAATCCATAAACAGCGACGGGGCATTAGTGCCAAAAAAGATCACCAAAAATTCATAATGACCATACAAGGTTTGAGAGGTCGTCTTCAGAATGTCATATTCCTTCACTCTCAATTGATGAAAACCCAACGAAAGGTCAATCTTAGAGAAGAAACTTGCACCTTGGATTTGATCAAATAAATCATCAATCTTTGGGATAGGATACTTATTATTTATTGTAAGCTTTTTCAATTGACGATGGTCAATGAACATTCGGAGAGAATCATCCTCTTTTGAACAAACAAAATCGGAGCACCTCATGGTGAGATACTCGGTCTAATAAATCTGTCATCCAATATGTTGTTGAACTTATCCTTTAACTCCGTAAGTTCAACTAGGGCCCTACGGTAATGAGGAATAGAGAAAGGCGTATCTAGAAGAAGGTCAATACCAAAGGCTTTCCTTTTTGAGAGGAATACCAGGAAGATTGTTGGGAAACACTTCTAGTAACTCATTTACAATCGGAACTGACTCAAGAGTAGGGGTCTCAAAATCTTTATCCCTATCCCAAACAAGATGATAAATGTAACTCTTAGAAATCATTTTCCTAGCCTTTAGGCAAGATTTGGACTGACCCTTAAGTACATAATTTCCCTTTCCCATGACATGGTGGGTTTGTTTGGAACCTTGAATGTGACCAATCGGTTCCTATAATCTATGGAAGTATAACATAAATGAAGCCAATCTATCTTGAGAATAATATCAAAATCTAACGTATCAAGCTCTACAAGATCAACATAAGTGGCTCTACGAGTAACATAAATAGGACAATTTCTATAAACTCTCTTAGCAACTATAAAGTCACCAACCGGAGTAGAGAGATGAAAGGGTTAGAAAGGATTTTGAGACCAACATCAAATCTCATGGCCACATAAGTAGTAACAAATAATAGCATAGCGATGCAATGAAGCATACAGATCAAAATGAAATACTTTTAACATACTAGTAACAAGATTCATAAAACCTTCATAATCCTATCAATTATGAAGAGCTTATAGTTTATTCTGATGAGGACCACCCAAACCAGAACCACTAGGCTGAGATTTACTACCATCCTTAACCTTGATAGCTTGCGACAAAGAATCCACCACTTTGTGACCACTCTTTCCACAACCAAAGCAACCGTCCATATCGACCAAACATTTTCTCGAGTCACACTTACCACACTTTTGGAAAATGGGAATAGAATATCCATTACCACAACCTCCTTGAGGCTTAGGGTTAGGAACCATATCTTTGTTGAACTTAGAGATCAGAGCATTGGAAGAAGCTTGACCGGAAAATGTTTTTCAGAATTGAGGATGCCCATGTCCACCGGACCTAGAATAAGAAAAGTCACAATCACCGGTCTTTGCCCTCTTGGACTCCCTTGCCCTTTCCATGAGCTTTTACTCTTCAATTTGTAGGGCATATATCATCAAACAAGAGATATCAACCTTCTTAATCAACATGGTGGTTCAACATTCTTTGACAACTAAATCAGAAACACCTGACACAAACTTACGTATTCTTGTCCTAGAATCGGTAATAATTGTTAGAGCATACTTAGCCAATTGAGTGTACTCCAATGCATACTCCTTTACACTTATATTTCCTTGATGAAGATTAATTAATTCAAGCACCTTTGCTCTCTCATCTCAAGAGGAAATAATCGATCAAGAAAACCTCCTTTAAATTTGTCTCAATCAAGAGGACCCACATCATTCCTTCCATTGGTTGAACCAAACTTGAGCAACACTCTTAAGTTGGTTAGCGGCCAATTCCACCTTTTCCACTGCTGACACTCCCATATTTCCCACTATCTTATACATCTCTACGATGAACTCTTGAGGATCCTCATCAACCTTGGAACCATGTAACCTAAGAATTCATCCTAGTGAAGTCATTTATCCTTGTTGCCGCCATACCCATATTTGGGTTCATGGGAGCAATCACTTCTCTATTAGCTTGGGTCATCATCTATTGATCCAACACTTGGAAACTGACTTGTAATTCGGCATGAGTCACTTGCTCGGCCAGAGGATCAATCAAAACTTGATGAACCTTAGGCTCCACATTCTCACCCGCATTCCTTCTCACATAAGCTCTTCGAGGAGCCATATCCTAAAAAACATCTAATAGGAGTTAGGAGAAGGATTTTTATAGACACAAAATCTATTACACAACTTTAGAGTAGGGAAAGAAGTGAAGTTCCCTAATAAAATTATAGCCTCTTATTCATAATTGCGGTGTGCTTCACATTCAGGAACAAGATTCTACTCAACACGGCCTCTCAGACATCCTAGAACTTTTTCTAAAAGCTTGTGCTCTAAATACCAGGTTTTTCATGACCGAAAGTACACCCTAGATGTGACATGACATTTAAGACCTCAAGAGGACCTACACAAGCCACTTGACATACATGCAATATAATATAATATAATAGAAAATACGAGAATTGAAGAAGAAGCTCTCATATTAAAAAAGAGTTTAACATAAGAGCGGAAGTCAAATCAAAGTCTTGACAAGCCAATCCAGCACATCAAAATAGTGGTTGGGATTTAACTCATACACCACGTATAGCATCTGAAACTTAAACACATAATAGAGTAAAGTAAGGATAATACATTCCTCAAAATATGATGACTCACCAGGTCTTCACCGATCAACAAACCAACTAGCCATAAGCGAGAGGAGAAGAAGCGTCAAACCCTATATTATGAGACAATATAGGCACAAGTATGAATTAGTACATGGAATGTACTAAGTATGAGGGATATGCATAAAACGTGAAACTTGATTATAAGGGGAATAAAAGAAAACATGATACACATTACCAAGCTAGTACGTCTTGAAAAGCCTTTAAGGAAGGTTCATAAATCATGAACATGGTCAATGAATCATAAAATATAATGAAAGCTTCATAAAACCTTTGAAGTAACTTTAGGTTGTTTAGTGGGACATTATCTTTAATCAACAATAGACCATGTGAGCTATAATATGGAATCTGATGTAACTCATGCACTGAGAAGGGAGAGTCTATTTTCCAAGGTAGAACTGTAACACCCCGTATACGAAAGAGAGAGAGACTTAACAATTTTTAGAACTTCCAGGGGTCACCCACGAGGGCCATCCATTCCCCGTGGTTGGACCCTTACTCCGTGGAAAGCCTCATGGATGAGCACCCTAGAGAATCTGCCTAAAGCAGTGACCATGGGCTGGACCCACACCCCGTGGATGGGGCGACGCCACGTGATAGGGGGTCATAGGTCCAATCCCAACTTCCAGTGTCTCTGAACCCCAAACCACGCCCAACCAGTATGGGTCGTAGGTCCACCTACGCCCCGTGGTTGGGGTCTCATGATGAGGCAGTGAGGCGGTTAGTTGAGGGTTTAATGGAACTTTCCAGTTTTAATTAGGATTAAGTGGTGTTGTTTTACCCTAATCTAGACTACCTATATAAATACTTTAGACCCCTAAATTAAGTCATTCTAAGTCATTATTTCTAAACTCCCAAAAGAATCCCAAAGTTCATCCTTTCAAATATTCTTTCTCTAGAAAGCGAAGAAGATGAAGAAGAAGAGGGTCAAGCAAGGTCAAGTCAAGTCTCCATTGTTTCAAGTTTGGTAGGTTTTTTAATCAAGGTATGATGGCTATTTTATTTGTGGATTCCTTTCATCCATGAAGCCCCCATGTTTTCCCCAATTTAGAAGAAGAATTCTCCAAGTCAAGTAGGGTTTCTTCTAATGTCATGGGTTATGATCCAATAGAGTGGATTATAATTGTTTATGATTATTTAGTTGGAATTAAATTTTTAAGTATTATTATACATGTATTGATGCTTAACCTATGATTCTAGAATGAATTTGATCTAGTTGGGTTTTATGCGATGAAAGGGGAAATTGAGGGCATAGATGTGATCTTCTAGGATTGATAAATTACATTATAGATTGCTTGATATGAAAGCACATAGACATGAATTAATTAAGAGTAAGGCTTATAGACATGAATTAACTAAGATCAAGTATGCATTATGAATTATGAATTTAATGCTTGATATTAGGAATGCCTTAAGACTAAGGCATGAAGGATGAATGATTATTGTTAGGGCTTTTAGAATAAAACTTATATGTTGAATTATGATTAGTAGGGCTTGAGAGTAAAGACAACATGATGAGTTAAGACTAGTAAGGCTTTGAGAGGGAAGCTATATGATGTATGTTAATAATATATAGAATTGTTGTAGAATCTTTACCCAAATGACCTATATTATGAATGTATGAGATTATGCATATTGTTATAGAATCTTTGTAAATGCTTTAAGAACACTTTGAGAGTAAAGTGTTAATGATTGTAATATTTATATTGTGTTGCTTGAAAGAACATTCTTATGAACACAAAAATAGATCATGGATGGTGATAGTTTCTCACGCATGCTCTAAAGAGTAAAGTAATGATGTACCTTGAATCGGTAGACCAAGGGCACCTTTCATGAGTAATGAACTTAATGTGAAATATTTTCTCACATAGAATGATTCTAGGTTGAAAGACCTGCTCACCTAAAATAAATCTAAGAGTAAAAGTTATCATGGATGGTGATGAGTGCTCACACATGATCTAATAAGCCTTCATAATGGACTAAGACATGGTTAAAGAAGAATTTTGAAGTGTTCAAAGTAATGATGAACTAAGACAAGCTTAAAGAAGTATCTCGTAGTGTTCAAAGGCTTCATGTATAAATTATGTTAGCTTGAAGTAGTGATATATTATCCATCCATAAATAGATTGACTTGGTAAGACAAAACCATGCATGGTAGCTTGAGATAGTAGAACTCATGGATAGCCTTGGATTGAGAAATCGTACCCTTCCAATGTAGCTTGGACTAGCATAATAGAATGCTTGCATGATAGCTTGACTTGGTGAGGCTGCACCACTTCATGGTAGCTTGAATTGAGCAATAGTACCCTTCCTTGAGTATCTTGGACTTGCATGAGAGTATGCTTTCCATGATAGCTTGGTCTAGCATAGTAAGGTACTTTTCCTTGATAGCCTTGAATTGGTAAATCGTAACCATTCATGAGTGGTGTTATGTTATGGACTAGTAGAGAGATACTCTTCTATGATTAGTATGAATATGAGGAAAAAGTCCCTAATCAAAGTAGCATGTTTATGATGAAACAAGATTACTTCAAGGAAGTATTGTAAGTATGTTTTGATATGGGGTTTACTTGTATGATGTATGCTTAGTTTGGATTATTGTTATAGTTGCCTTCCTTGATATGTTTGACTAAAGGTGAATGTTTCCTTGTCTATGAGAAATACGCTAAGGATGAGATCAAATGATGATGAATATGAATGAGGGCCTAAAGTAGTTTGCTTAGCATGTGTGAGATTTATGGGGTCTTATCCATGCATTGCACAAACGTGATTTGAGGTTACTTATGAAGTGTTTCTCTTATATTATGTTGATCTAGATGCATTGATTATGCCTATGACTATGTTGTTATCTCTGATGCCTATAGCCTATGCCTTATGTTGATGTCTCTTATGTTTATGATATATGTCTTTTATTGACTAATGCCTATATTATGCTTATGTTGATGATTTATGATAGACATTATATTTAGTACTTGATTGTACTAACACATACTCTTCCCTACATTCTTATCTAATGCATGGTCTAGCAATATTGACTTCCATTATCGTGGCTAGGATCGTAGTAGAATCAAGCAAGTGAAGATTTGGTGAGTTCTCATACCATCAAGGACTTGATCACCTTTCCTTTTATATCTTTCTTTTATGCTTAGACTTTTGTATGGGCTGTGTCCCTAAGGCTTGTATGAGGACTCTCGGGGTCTTATACGTCTTGTTACATCTAGGGGGTACCCCTGGGTCGTGACAAACTTGGTATCAAAGCACAAGGTTTAGAATGGTTCTAGGATGTCTCAAACCACGTCTAGTAGAGTCTTGTGCATAAGTGTGAAGCGTGCCACATTTTTGAATGAGAGGCTATTAGATGTTTAGAAAACTTCACTTTTTTATTATCTAAGTTGGCCATAAAGTTTAACTCTATTCGGTATTTCTCCTAATCTGTGCCCGATGGTTTTCAGGATATGGCTACTATAAGGGCTAATGCTAGAAGTAATGAAGAAGACAATGAGGATCAAGAATTTCCTCCCCAAGCTCCTCCACAAGCTCCAATTGACCTTTTGGCTGAGAATGTGACTAATACAGAATTTAGGTTTGCTTTTCAAGTGTTGGCTCAAGCCGTGATGGCCCAAGCTAATATAAAGTTGATAGCTCCCGTGAACCTAAATGTGGGTATGTTGGCTTTAAGAGTGAGGGATTTTATGCGGATGAACCCTCTGGAGTTTTATGGGTGAAAGATGGAGGAAGATCCTCAAGAGTTTATAGATGAGATTTATAAAGTGGTAGATATTATAGGAGTTACTTTGGAGGAGAAGGATAAATTGACTGCTTACCAACTCAAAGGAGTTTCTCAAGTTTGGTTTAATCAATGGAAAGAGGGTACACCGGTAGGAATGGGTCCCATAGAGTGGGAAAGGTTCAGGAGTACTTTTCTATTTAAGTTCTTACCTCTAAGATGAGAGAGGCTTCAGTTCTTGAATTCATTAACCTTAGGCAAGGTAATATGAGTGTTAATGAATATGCATTGAGCTTCACTCAATTGTCTAAGTATGTTCCATCTTTGGTGGCCGTCTCTAGGTAGAAGATGAGTAAGTTTGTGTCGGGAGTGTCCGATTTGGTAATGAAAGAATGTCATACCGCTATGCTCATTGGTGATATGGATATTGCTCATCTTATGACTCATGCTTAACAAATTGAGGAAGATAAAACTAAAAGGGAGAGCTAGGGAGAAAAAGAGGTCTAGAAATGATGATGGTGATTTCTCTCATGTAAGGTCCGATGGACATGGTCGTCCTAAGCATCGACAAAGGTTTTCCGGACAAGACTCCATCAATACTCCTAAGTATAATGAAGATAGGGTGTCTAACCCTAGACCTCAAGGAATTAGTAGTGAGTCCCTATGACCTACTTGTGCTAGATGTGGAAAGAGACATGAGGATAGGTGTTTGGCCGGTAGTGAGGGTTGCTTTAGTTGTGGTAAATGTGGCCACAAGATGAGAAATTACCCAAAGATGAAAGTTAAAGGGAGAGAGGGTAAGCAAGTTGCTCCTAGTGGTTCATATGGGAATGCTCCAAAGAAGAATATGTTATATGCTCTCTAACCTAGAGGTGAACAAGAGTGTTCTTCGAATGTTGGTCCTGGTATGTGTTTTATGCTTATTTAGATTCCGTTGTTGCTTGTATTTGTTGACTTGATAGACTTGATATGATAGACTTTGATGTTGTCTTTAGTGTGAAAGGGCTGCATTATTGTTAGTATTTTTTGATGGTAGAACCCGACTTAGTCATTATGAGTTTTGGGTTATGTTGATAGATTTTATGAATAGGATGTTCAAGTAATGCCTAGATGTGTTGGGTGAGTAGACTCCTCTAAAGGGTAGTAGTGTAATTCACTTTGGCTTAAAATCCTCTTGTGTGATGGATGTGAAGGCTTAGTGATAACTTGTTCCGACCTTAGAATTGAAAGAGATGGTTCTTAGAAAGTCCATCTAGGCTTACTCCCAAGGGGGATATGGTGTGCTTAGATAGCAAGGTCGTTGAGTGTTCATAATGTTCATGATTTAGGTTGCTAGAAATTCTCATCTTGAGAGGTGTAATGAGTTTGGGAAAGTTTAGTGCCCGTTTTGTAAACCCATATGAGATCTTAGACCGTCAAGTTAAGAAATAGAAGAACAAGGAATTTTTTCCATGAAAAGTAATAATGAGTAATCTTTTAGTGAGGCTTTTAAGTTGAGGGTGCTACCTGGGAAGCCGATGCCAAATATATGTCCCGATATCCTCATCCTTTTTCCTCCTATTCCTCTTTTAGCTTGAGATGAAGAGTCCCTCATGGTTTGTTCTTTGTGTGAAGTCATGTCTGTTTTAGATGTTACCATGATTTCCTTATGTTGTGCATGTTCATGAAGAGCTTGTGTTTTTGAAAGAAAATGAGTTTGCATGATTGATTTTTTCCTCATATTGTAGTGCATTTAGTATGAGTTGCCTATAGCCTTCATGACATGAATTGATGAACATATCTTATGTAACACACATAAACTAGACTTAGAAAATGCAGTAGAAAATCACCTGAACCAGTGAACCACGACAGGGTTCACGGTCCATTGACCTGCTCGTGAAGTCAGCACCTTTCTAGCAGAGGTGGACCACAGAACCCTTCATGGGCCGTACTAGCACTCGTGTGATCCATACAGAGACCACTAGGCCCAGATGTCAGACCACGGGACCCTTCACAGGCCGTGGTCTTGACGACAGACCGTGGTGGCGCCCGTGGAAGCCCTCCCTAGAAATAGTCCAGAAATTTGTCTAAGGGTCGACCCATGGTAGGACCGTACTGTAGGTCAGACCATGGGCCGTGGATCGAGATCCCAAATCCAACCCCTCTGAAGACCAGTGGACTGTTGACAGGACAGACCGTGGGTCAGTCCACAGACCATCAGTCATCCCGTCGGTTGGCCCCGACAACTTTTAAGTCAGGGGTCGTTTGGTCTTTTCCCTATGCGTTGGACCCCTAAACTACATTGTGTAACCCCTAAACTACGTAGTTTTGGTCACTTTAAGCCTAGTAACTTAATTAGAACTTACCCTAATCAATCATTCACCAAAAATCAAGCGAAACTTAGAGCAAATCAGAGAGAAAGTCGAGTAGTTCTTTAGGAAAATGCGGCAAGGTTTTCATCAGTTCCAGCCCCAAAATCGAAATATTTCTTCCTGAATTTCGTCACCAGGTATGTGAGATTTAAGTAGTGGGTTCCATTCACCCATTATAATTAGGTCCCTAGAATTCAGTTAGATTCTTGATTCCCGCCATATTACCTAGACCTAGGGTTTCTAGAATTTCAGTAGATTACTATGAATTAGTTATTTTAGCGTTCTTAATCAGATTATCATGTCTTTGTAAAACTTTTGAGTAGATTCTTGTATAAACTTATAACCCTAGTTATGTAGTAGAATTACACTAGCTAAGACAATTAAGCAAATATACATGCCTTAGTTTTTGAATGTTTCATTGTCAGAAATTAATGTTGCATTTTCAGATTATTGAGCTATCTAGTTTACTTCAGTTTTCTTATAATTTACTCATATTCAGTTGGGAGTAGGCTTTATACCGAGTTGGACTAGGGTCAGTCACCCTCAAGTCGCAGAACTACGTGCCCCCGTAGGTTATAAATCCCTTTTGTGGGCATCAATTTAGTGATCACACAAGCCATGCCTCTATACCTCTGGCATGGTATATTGGGTCCTCTCGATGGGGCGTATATATCAGACTCCACATTTAGCTCATGTGGTTTTATGTCAGTTATTAGTAGCTCCCACATTCAAATTCTAGTGCATTGACCAGGTTACCCGTTGCAGTTTATATTCAGCTTCATCATGTATTAACTTGGTCATTGCATTTAGTTAGTTCATGTTCAGTAATTTCATTATAGTATCATGCTCATATTTTATCATTGTTCAGTTATATGCTTTGTTCAGTTATGTATATTGTGCAACTTTATTCTATCCTACATGCTTAGTACCCTTCGAGTACTGACGCATACTCTGCGCTACATCTTCTCGTGATGTAGGTTCAGGTCCTCAGCATTCAGATCACGCATAGATCAGTTCCCGATCTCCAATTCATCAACATTAGTGGCGAGTCCTTATTATCTTGGGAAGACAAACATGTTTCCTTTACTTTCAGTTTTTAGTTTTAGTTTTTGCTAGATTTAGCTAGGCCATGTCCCAACATCTCTTGTCAGTTAGAGGATTTATTTCAGACATAGTTAGATTCAGTTTTAGCTTTGGAGTATGATATTTCAATTGTCATTAAGCTCACAATTTATTTATTCAGATAGTAATGGGTATTCCCTATCATTTCAGTTATATGATGTTTTAAGATTCCGCACAGTACTTTCTTAAATTTGTTATGTTTAAGTATGCTTATGATATGCCAGCAGGGTTAGCTTGGGGTCACTCGTGATCCTAAGTCCTGTGTCCGCATCCTGGGGTAGCTTCGGGGTACGGATGTAGTTCCTATCACTTGGGAGTGTTTTAGTGAGGTTTTTGTGGATAGGTTCTTCCCTAGAGAGTTGAGGGAGGCAAAAGCTCAGGAGTTCATGAATTTGAGGCAAGGTAGCATGTCAGTCCAAGAGTACGGACTCTAGTTAACCCAACTTTCCAGGTATGCTCCTGACATGGTTGCTGGTCCAAGGGCTCAAATGAACAAGTTTCTTTATGGGGTATCCGACTTTGTGAAAATAGAGTGCCAAAATTCTATGTTGCTGGAAGATATGAACATCTCTAGGCTCATGACTCATGCTCAGCAGGTTGAGAGAGATAAGCTTAGGGAACATGCGAAGGAGAACAAGAAGGCAAGCATAGGAAACTATGAGTATTCTCAATAGAAATTGGTTGGTCGCTCAACAAAAGTCTTCAACTCCAGCACCTTCATCAGCTAGTGTTGCATCCTCTAGGTTTCGACCGAATAAGAAATGTAGGGTATCAGGCTCTAAGTTTCAGGGGAGTATTTTAGGCACCAGAACCTACCCAACTTTTTTGAAGTGTGGTAAGAACCATTCGGGCTCTTGCAGGAAAGGAATGATGATTTGGGTGTGGTCAGTCTGGTCACATGTTGAGAGATCGCCATTCTTCTAAATATGGTCAAAGAGGCAATAATGGTAGGGCACAGTCTACAACTTCAGCAGCACCAGTAGATCGCCCGACTCAGTAGGGTAACTCATATGGTACAGGTGGCGGTCAGCACCAAAACAGGTTGTATGCTCTTCAGGCTCGCCAGGATCAGGAAGATTCTCCTTATGTGGTCACTGGTACGGTATGAGTTTTATACTTAGATGTTTATTCTTTATTAGACCCAGAGGCTTCTCTTTCCTTTGTAACTACTGATATAGCCGTTAATTTCAGTGTCAATCCCAAAATTCTCTCAGAACCCTTCTAAGTCTCTACTCCAGTCGGTGACCCAGTTATAGCTAGACGGGTATACAAAAAATTTCCTATCATAGTCTCCCAGAAATTCACCTCAGCAGATCTTGTAGAGTTAGAAATGGTAGACTTTGATATCATTGTAGGCATGGATTGGTTACATTCCTGTTATGCCTCAATCAATTGTAGAACTAGGATTGTTCAATTTCAGTTTCCAGATGAACCAATCTTAGAATGGAAGGGTAGTATCTTAGCGCCTATGGGTCGATTCATTTCTTACCTTAAAGCCAGAATGATGATCTCTAAGGGTTATCTCTATCATCTTGTTAAGGTAAGGATTCAAGCTCCGAAACCCCACTCTAGAGTCAGTCCTAGTAGTAAACGAGTTCCCAGAAGTGTTTCCAGAAGATCTTCCTAGAGTTCCTCTCGAAAGGGAAATCGACTTTGGAATTGATCTACTTCCAGATTCCCAGCCTAATTCTATTCCTCCTTACAGAATGGCTCTAGCTGAGCTTAAAGAATTGAAAGAGTAGTTGAAAGACCTTTTAGATAAGGGCTTCATCAGACCTAGTATTTTTCCATGGGGTAAATCAGTATTGTTCGTGTAAAAAAGATAGTTCTCTCACGATGTGCATTAACTATCGACAGTTGAACAAATTTATATTCAAGAATAAGTACCCTATCCCCAGGATTGATGACTTGTTCGACCAACTTCAGGGTGCTAGTTATTTTTTGAAAATAGACCTCAGATCTAGTTATCATCACCTCAAAGTCAGAGATAGTGACATCCTAAAAATAGCCTTCAGAACTCGGTATGGTCGTTATGAATTTGTAGTTATGTCATTTGGACTCACCAATGCTCCTACAACTTTCATGGATTTGATGAACAGGGTGTTCAAGCAGTATTTGGACTTGTTCGTTATCGTCTTTGTTGATGATATCCTCATTTACTCTAGGAATGAGGAAGACCATGCGACTCATTTGAGGGTTGTCTAGTAAACTCTCAAAGATCGCTAGTTATTCACTAAGTTTAGCAAATGTGAGTTTTGATTGCAATCTGTTACTTTCCTTGGTCATATTATGTCTAGCGAAGCGGTCCGAGTGGATTCTCAGAAAATAAAAGTAGTGAAATAATGACCCAGACCTACCTCTCCTACAGATATCAGAAGTTTCTTGGTTTTGGATGGCATTGCAAAATGTTCGTGGAAGGATTTTCATCCATAGCTTCTCCATTGACTAAGTTGACTCAGAAAAAGGTTAAGTTTCAATGATCAGATGAGTGCGAGAAAAGCTTCTTAGAATTAAAAACTAGGTTGACTACAACTCCTGTTTTGACTGTACCAGAGGGTTTAAACGGTTATGTAATCTATTGTGATGCCTCAAGAGTCGACCTAGGTTGTGTATTGATGCAGTGAGGTAAGGTTATAACTTATGCTTCTAAATAACTTAAGGTGTATGAGAATAATTATCTGACTCATGACCTCGAGCTTGCAACAGTGGTGTTTGCAATTAAGATTTGGAGAAATTACTTGTATGGTGTTCACGTAGATGTGTTCACAAACCATAAGAGTCCTCAATATGTGTTCATCCAGAAAGAGTTGAATCTTCGCCAGAGGAGATGGCTTGAGTTCCTTAAGGATTATGATATGAGTGTGGTTTACCATCATGGTAAGGCCAATGTAGTAGTAGATGCTCTTAGTAGACTATCTATGGATAGTGTAGCATATGTTGAGGAAGAAAGAAAAAAACTAGCAAAAGATGTTCACAGGCTTGCTCGCATGGGAGTTCGCCTTATGAGCATATCAGATGGTGGTGTAACAATTCAGAATAGGTCAAAATTTTCATTAGTAGCGGAGGTTAGAGAAAAGAAAAACAATGATCCTTTATTGCTTCAACTAAAGGGTGCAATTCATCAGCAGAGAGTTGAGGTTTTCTCCCAAGGGGGCGATGGGGTGCTCAACTATTAGGGTCAATTATGTGTTCCTAAGGTGGGTGAGTTGAGACAACAGATTCTTGCAGAAGCCCATAACTCCAGGTAATCTATTCATCCAAGCACCACTAAGATGTACCGTGATTTGCGGGAAGTCTTTTGGTGAAATGTTATTAAAAAGGATATAGCGGATTTTGTGGCTAAGTGCCCTAATTGCCAGTAAGTGAAGGTAGAACATCATAAACTAGGAGGTATGACTCAAGAGATTAACATTCCTACATGGAAGTGGGAAGTGATCAACATGGACTTCATTACAGGTTTACCTCGTACTCGCAGACATCATGACTCCATTTGGGTGGTAGTTTGACAGTGTTACTAAGTCTGTGCACTTTCTGGCTGTCAAGACTACAGATTTGGTGGAGGACTACGCCAAGCTTTACATTAATGAGATAGTCAGGTTGCATGGGGTTCCTTTGTCTATCATCTCAGATATAGGTCCTTAGTTTACCTCTCATTTCTGGAAGTCTTTTCAGAAAGGTCTTAGTACTCAAGTTAATCTTAGCACATAATTTCATCCACAGACGGATGGCCAGGCAGAGTGTACCATTCAGACCTTAGAGGATATTTTGAGAGCTTGAGTGATCGATTTCAAGGGTAGTTGGGATGATCACCTTTCTCTCATAGAGTTTGCCTACAATAATAGTTACTATTCCAACATTCAGATGCCCTATGAGGCATTGTATGGGTGTACAGCTAGTTTGAAGTAGGTGAAGCAGCCTCGATAGGGATAGATTTGGGTCATGATGCCATGGAAAAAGTTCAGCTCATTAGAGATAGGCTTAAGATAGCCTAGAGCCGCCAGAAGTCCTATGCTGATGCAAGGAGAAGGGACTTGGAGTTCCAAATTAATGATTGGGTTTTCTTGAAAGTGTCATTTATGAAGGGGGTGATAAGATTTGGCAAGAAAGGGAAGCTCAGTACTAGATATGTAGGCACTTACAAGATCTTGAAAAGAGTTGGTAAAGTGGCTTATGAGTTAGAGTTGCGAGCAGAACTAGCAGCAGTGCATACATTCTTTCACATTTCATTGTTGAAGAAGTGTGTGGGTGATCCAGCATCTATAATACCATTAGAAATCGTGGATGTGAAATATAGTCTCACTTATGAGGATGTGCCAGTTGAGATTCTTGATCGTCAGGTTCGAAGGTTGAGAAACAAAAAAGTCGCTTCAGTTAAGGTCTTGTGGAGGAGTCAGTCCGTAGAGGGAGCTACTTGGGAAGCAGAAGCAGCCATGAAGGACAAGTATACTCATCTCTTTCCTTCTGATTCCATTCCACTGGGGCATGTCCCAACATCTTTAGTCAGTTAGAGGCTTTATTTCACACATAGTTAGATTCAGTTTTAGCTTTGGAGTTTGATATTTCAGTTGTTTTTAAACTCACAGTTTAGTTAATCAGATAGTAATGGGTATTCGTCATCATTTCAGTTGTATGATGTTTTAAGCTTCCGCACAATACTTTCTTAATTTATTTATCTTTAAGTATGCTTATGATGTACCAGCACAGTTAGCTTGGGGTCACTCATGATCCTAGGTCTCGTGTCCTCGTCCTGGGGGTAGCTTTGGGGAGTGACATCTTAGCTTGGAGTTGAGAGATTCCTTCTTGGATGTATGTTATGAGTATAGATTGTATACATGCTCCATGAGATTGTGTTGAGCATTATTTTATCTTGGAGATGATAGTTCCTCATTGAACATGAGAAATGTTAGTATTGCATGCATTTTTGGGTTGTTAGATGTAGTTCCTACCTGCCATGTGATGCATTGAGTATGTTTAGCTTAGAGTTGATGATTCCTCTTTGGTTGTGTGCATATAGATGTGTTGTATGCATTATGGGTTGCTAGTCTTGAGTCGTCTCCTTTAAGAAGTGCCTAAAATGCCATTTAAGGACAAATATTCCCCAGGGGGAGATACTGTAACACACCGTATACGAAAGATAGAGAGTCTTAACAATTTTCAGAACTTCCAGGGGTCACCCTCGAGGGCCATCCACTCCCCGTGGTTAGACCCACGCTTCGTGGGAAGCCTTGTGGATGATCACCCTAGAGAATCTGCCTAAGGCAGTGACCACGGACAGGACCCATTCCCCGTGGATGGGTCCATGCCCCATGGTATGGGGTCATAGGTCCAAGCCCAACTTGTAGTGTCTATGAACCCCAAACCACGCCCAACCAGTACGGGCCGTAGGTCCACCTACTCCCCGTGGTCGGGGTCTCGTGGATGAGGCAGTGAGGCGGTTAGTTGAGGGATTAATTGAACTTTCTGGCTTTAATTAGGATTAAGTGGTGTCATTTTACCCTAATGTAGACCACCTATATAAAGACATTAGACCCCTAAATTAAATCATTCTAAGTTATTTGTTTTAAACCCCCAAAAGAATTGCAAAGTTCATCCTCTCAAATATTCTATCTCTAGAAATTGAAGAAAAATAAGAAGAGGGTCAAGCTAGGTCAAGTCAAGTCTCCATTATTTCAAGCTTGGTAGGCTTTGTAATCAAGGTATGATGGCTATTTCATTTATGGATTCCTTTCATCCATGAAGCCCCCATGTTTTCCCCAATTTAGAAGAAGAATTCCTCAAGTCAAACTAGGGTTTATTCTAATGTCATGGGTTATGATCCAATAAATTGGATTATGATTGTTTATGATGGAATTGCATTTTTTAGTATGATTATACATGTATTGATGCTTAACTTATGATTCTAGAATGAATTTGATATAGTTGGGTTTTATGCAATGAAAGGAGAAATTGAGGGCTTAGATGTGATCTTCTAAGATTGATGAATTAAATTATAGATTGTTTGAGATGAAAGAACATAGATATGAATTTCTTAAGAGTAAGGCTTATAGACATGAATTGACTAAGATCAAGTATGCATGATGAATTATGAATTGTAAGGCTTGAGATTAGGAATGCCTTGAGACTAAGGCATGAATGATGAATGGTTATTGTTAGGGCTTTTAGAATAAAGCTTATATGTTGAATTATGATTAGTAGGGCTTGAGAGTAAAGCCACCATGATGAGTTAAGACTAGTAAGGCTTTTAGAGGGAAGCTATATGATGTATGTTGATAATAGATAGAATTGTAGTGGAAGGTTTACCCACATGACCTATATTATGAATGTATGAGATTCTGCATATTGTTATAGAATCTATGTAAATGCTTTAAGAACACTTTGAGAGTTAAGTGTTAATGATTGTAATATTGATATTGTGTTGCTTTGAAAGGACATTCTCATGAACACATAAATAGATCATGGATGGTGATAGTTGCTCACACATGGTCTAAAGAGTAAAGTAATGATTTACCTTGAATCGGTAGGCCAAGGGCACACTTTCATGAGTAATGAACCTAAAGTGAATGATTTTGTCACATAGAATGATTCTAGGTTAAAAGGCTTGCTCACCTAAAATGAATCTAAGAGTAAAAGTGATCATGGATGGCGATGAGCGCTCACACATGATCTAATAAGCCTTCATAATGAACTAAGACATGCTTAAAGAATCATTTCAAAGTATTCAAACTAATGATGAACTAAGACAAGCTTAAAGAAGTATCTCGTAGTGTTCAAAGGCTTCATGTATAAATTATGTTAGCTTGAAGTAGTGATATATTATCCATCCATAAATAGATTGACTTGGTAAGACAAAACCATGCATGGTAGCTTGAGATAGTAGAACTCATGGATATTCTTGGATTGAGAAATCGTACCCTTCCAATGTAGCTTGGACTAGTATAATAGAATGCTTGCATGATAGCTTTACTTGGTGAGGCCGCACCACTTCATGATAGCTTGGATTGAGAAATAGTACCCTTCCTTGAGTAGCTTGGACTTGAATGAGAGTGTGCTTTCCTTGATAGCTTGGTCTATCATAGTAAGGTGCTTTTCCTTGATAGCCTTGAATTGGTAAATCCTAACCATTTATGAGTGATGTTATGTTATGGACTAGTAGAGGATACTCTTCCATGATTAGTATGAATATGAGGGACAAGTCCCTAATGAAAGTAGCATGTTTATGATGAAACAAGATTACTTCAAAGAAGTATTGTACGTATGTTTTGATATGAGGTTTACTTGTATGATGTATGCTTAGCATGGATTGTTGCTATAATTCCCTTCCTTGATATGTTTGACTAAAGGTGAATGTTCCCTTATCTATGAGAAATAAGATAAGGATGAGATCAAAAGATGATGAATATGAATGGGGGCCTAAAGTGGTTTTCTTAACATGGGAGAGATTTATGGGGTCTTTTCCGTGCATTGCACAATCATGCTTTGAGGTTACTTATGAAGTGTTTCTCTTATATTATGTTGATATAGATGCATTGATTATGCCTATTACTATGTTGTTATCTCTTATGCCTATAGCATATGCCTTATGTTGATGTCTCTTATGATTATGATATATGTCTTATGTTGACTAATGCCTATATTATGCTTATGTTGATGATTTATGCTAGCCATCATATTTAGTACTTGATTGTACTAACACATACTCTTTTGTACTTTCTTATCAAATGTAGTCTCTGGAGATATTAACTTCCATTCTCGTGGCTAGGATCGTAGTAAAATCAAGCAAGTGAAGATTTGGTGAGTCCTCATAGCATCGAGGACTTGATCACCTTTCCTTTTATGTCTTTCTTTTATGCTTAGAATTTTGTATGGGATATGTCCCTAAAACTTTAATGTATTAGATGGTTTGAGACAAGTGTTAAATGACTTCCACTTCATTTTATGAGACTTTGATTGTATTGGAAAAATGTTTTAAATTTCCGTTCTTTTCTACTATCTTATGTTATGATATGCTGAGTGGCTTGTATGAGGTCTCTCTGGGTCTTATACGTCTTGTTACATCTACGGGGTACCCCTGGGTCGTGACAAGAACTATGTATCATTCAGTCATAAGCTATTTGTAGATTCACTAGCTAGGTCATTTAAGACAATCCTACGGGGCACATTGTTTGGAACTAGTGATTATTACTATAGACTACCCTATTTGAGCCTCCACCTCAAAGTTCTCTCAGTTCTAAGTTAAATTCTAAAATAATAGGTAGAGTCAATTATAAATACATAACATTAGGGAAGGCAATAATCATAATATCAATCCAAATCATAAAGTCTTATAAAAGCAGCTCCTTGAAACCACGATTCATGCATATGTGAGAAATCTTTTTAATAATCATGATTATCTAAGTATGTGAGAAAACCTTTTACAATTTGATGATGCTTATCTCAAAAACAACCGTAGATCATAAACATCATTCCCTGAAGATAATACATAACTTTCATAACTCATATTCATAACTTCATGGGTTTCTTCATAAATTCATAGTCAAAATCATGAATAATGCATTAGTCTTATAGAAATCAATTGAAAATCATGTAGTTTAATTAAAATATACATATGAAGATTTAAATTGGACAATTAAATTAACATCAATGAAGACCCATAACGATCACATGAAACCCTAAACAATTTAGATGAAATTGAATTGTAAACTTAGAAATCCTTTGGGACCCATTGGATGAATGAAATCCAATGGTAAAATCCCACATACCTTGATAAACAAAGTCCAAAAGCAATGGAGAGAAAACAAGACCTGAAGCTTGAACCCTAGATTTCTTCCTTGAAGCTTGAGAGGGTTTGGAGAGGATGAACTTGGATGGGAATTGGGGATTTGAGAGAATGAAAGGGTTTGGGTAGAATTAGGATTTGAAAGGTATTTATAGGTACTAAAATTAGTGTCAAAACAACATAATATAGGTATTAAATACAAAAGAAAAAGACTCAAATAGCCTTAAGAATAATTACGAGATGGTTTCTACAGTTTTGACCTATGGTCCGTAAGACTTCCTACATACCGTACTGGTCAACCAAGGAACCAACTTTAGAAACCCAAAATTTCTTTAACTTTCTATGAGATCAATCTACGATCCTTCATTCAGTCTACGGTCCGTAGACCCCTTCCGTAGAACCCAAGTTTAAGTCCAATATTTTATTAAGTCTGGTTCAATTCAACGAGTACCGTCTACATCTTGTCCAAACTCTTACGGCTAATCTTGGATACTCATAGGTTAAACTTTAGAAATTTTAAATTTTTCAAAAACTTAACTCAACCCTACGACTTCCCTTCTACAACCCGTATCACTTCCTACAGTCCGTAGATAGAACTCGTAGTCATTGCCTTAGTTCCAAAAACTTCAAACTTTTCCTTTACTTTCAACATTCCCATTTACAAGGTGTTAGAAATCATATAACTACCCAACTATATCATTTCCAAGAGATGATGGGCCTGGAATGATCATCGCTAACATAATATACTCTGGCTTTATACAAATCCACAGTGATAAATTATTGTTCATCAACATAACATGGCACATGCTATGAGAAGTACTCATGGTTCAAAATGGGTTGAATTCATCACTTGAGAGACCCAACATGAAATTATGAGGATCTATAGAGAAGTCTGGATGTAAAAGATCAAAATCTTTCCATGCTTCCCCATTAGCAGGATGCCTTTAATTTCCATCATTAGGTCATTCATTAGCATGCCATCTCATTGCAACAGCTGTTTCAGGACACATATATCTGCTGAAGCCTAGGCTTTAAAGGCAAGTACCTTAAAATCTTTGCAGGAGTTTTTGAGCTTGGATTAGTTGAGGCAGCACTAATATTTTTCCATCTAGAAGACCCACATATAGAGTAGTTATCGACTTTGTCATTGTCCTTCCAGAAAAAACATACAATTATTTGGGCATGCGTGTATTTTTTCATAATTAAAACCTAAATCTTGTATCACCTTTTTAGCCTTATTGAGAGAATCTGGTATCTGACCAAAGGGAAAAACCTTTCTTTACAATTCTAACAAGTCTGAATATACTACATTACTCAACCCATGCAAGGTTTTAAACAAGTATAATCGAATGATGAAACTCAATTAAGTAAAAATTTTCCACTCCGGATATAACAGTTGTTTTCCATCCTCCAATAATTTTTAAAAATTTCTTTGCATCTTCATAT
Organism: Solanum piurae; assembly: GCA_029582685.1. Classification (NCBI taxonomy): domain Eukaryota; kingdom Viridiplantae; phylum Streptophyta; class Magnoliopsida; order Solanales; family Solanaceae; genus Solanum; species Solanum piurae. The sequence continues at coordinate 11,207 of JAJOOO010000297.1, read as the reverse complement.
AGTCCCTCTCCCGCTCCTTCTCCATGCCTCGATTCACCTTTCACATTTCAAAATGTATCATGAAGTAGCCTATTAATATCATCACACAAATTAGAATCTTCATCATCATTGATTGAATGAGGTGTATTTCTCGCGGAAGACACCCTTCTCCATGAAAACCCCATTTAGTGTAACCATCAATGATGAACCCGTCAACAACCAAGTGATCCTCTACCACATTTCTATAATGCCAATATCGATTAATGTACTTTTTGCAAGGGCATAATATCTCATTTCCTTGAGAAGTTCGTTCAAATGCCTTATCAAGAAAATTATTTACTCTACGAATATACTCATATGTCCATCTTAGGTAATTCATCCAATGAAAGAGGGTGATAATAAAAAGTGCACACCGCTATCTCATAATATAATATGACCCCTTTGGCTTGCCAAATCGAACTGGATGTAAATTCAGGAAGAGGCACCTTTTGGGACAAGAATAAACTCGAAGCAAGAAAAGTACAGATAGCAGTCAACTTTTATCATGATTATCCATTAAAATTCTACTAAACACAATGAAAATTTTGGTTAGTGAAAATAATGTAACAATTAACATAGAGTTAACCTTTTTTTTTGTCAGTTCATGCCAAATTCTCAAATAAAACTACACTTGAGCATAATCTCAGTTGAACATACATATTCATAGTCCTTTTTCCAACAAATATTTCCAGCCTAACTAATTCAAATATTCCCAGCCTAACTAAAATAACTAATATTCTTGGCCTAACTAATTTGAGGCCTTAAGCATAAAATGACATAGCCTTCTCCTTCTCAGAGTTTAATACTGATTTGAAAATCTGACATCATTTTGCCAACCAAAGTGTTGGTTATATATATTCCAAATATGTTTTTGTTGCTTTTGAGTGAGTATTATAAAATATTAAAGCTAACTAATTAGTGTAGTATACTTGTTAAGATTAACTTGTAGGTTATGGAGTTCTAGAAATTAATGCTATGTCCGGAAGTCATGGAGCTCTCTTCTCTTTCAATGGCAGCAACTAATTTAAGTTCAATGTCAGCCAGATTTCTAAGCACTAGTCTTTCCTTCTCACCTGGTAACTCATAGAAAAAAATAAAGTCAACCCATGCGCCTTTCGCGGGGTGAGAAAAAAAGCCTTTCTAGCTTGTTATTGTTTAAAGTTCCCCTTTAACTATCTCAATTATTTCCTTAGATTGTTCCTGCTCAAAGTTTTATTCTGTCTATCTTCTGTATTATTTTTCATGGCAATAAAGGAAGTCGTCAAATTATGCTTCTCTTTTATCTTTTTTGGTTTTTTATGTTGTTTCAGATATTAGTTTTGTAAGTTATATTTGGATGTTTATATCATGTATAAACTTTTAAAGAAAATCATAAGAATCACAAGGAACAAAATTCTTCTCTTTTCAACTCTTTCAAAGTTAAGCTTTCCTATCATAATGTGTATGGATTTCTATCCAACGACTAGACCTAGTACTAGGTAGAAGAGTGTAACTTTGAATTTTTCAGATTACTTCTGCCAAAATGAAATTCTATGTAACATTCAGTTAATATTCTTTTCTTTTCTTCTATCTCTTTTCTCCCACCTTAAAAGATCCCAAGAACTAAAGCATCAGAACAACAAAAATGTAATCTTTAATAAATTTAACAATATAAAGTGTGTATTCACTTTCTTTTCTTCCACTTACGACATAAACTTGAATTATCAATTCTAACACAGTTTCTCCAAAGAGTTCTAAAAAAATCCTCGAGACAGTTCTAATGTTGCTCGGCTATAAAAATTCTAATTTTAATTTCTAAGTTTAAATGCTCAACTGTATTAAATTTGAATCATGTTTTCGCACAACTATCTCAACTCGTAACTTCATGATCATATCACAACTCCAACCAATAATTAGATATTATAATAAATTTCTCAAATTTACATCAAAACACTACTCATTAATGGTAGATGTCTATCTTCATACAACAAGTAAAATTTAAAAAAACTTAACAATAGACAACCAAAGTTCAAGCATTTAAACAATAGTGTATTGACATTTTCTTAGAGGCATCAACTTAACGCATATTAAATTCTTAATATAAAATCTATATGAATATCCAAAAACTCAATAGATTTAAGATATAAGAACGTACCTCCAATAATATTCAAGGATAATTCTTTTCTTCATCTACTCTCGTTGATTTCTTTCTTCTTCAACACACTTTAAAACTTTAGAGTTCAAATAATCGACCCAAGTGACTTTATAATTCAGAGAGAATAACCTAAAATTAGAAAATAAGTCCAAAATAGGCATGAAAAAATAGAGAATATAACCTAAAATTAGGGCTTTGTGAAGTTGAGCAGTGAACTCTGTGTAGCAAATTTGGGAGCTTTGGTGTGAGTTAGAGAAGCAAAACATCACAACAATTTTAGAACTGGAGACAACAATTTCAGAATAACGATCTTGGTGTGAGTTTAGCAGCACGGCACAACAAAATACTCTCACACTAGCACTGATTGGAACCAAAGACAGTGAGACTAACCTCTATTTGGGTGAATTGGAGTACACCAACGATGATTAAGGCCTTTTGAACTAGAAACCAACGACGGTGAAAAGAATTGTGAGTATTATATTCTAGAGAGAACACTGGAATAGTTGTTCATGTTTTGTTATATTTGAGAAAAGAAAAAATAATTAATTTGGTATATATGTTTTGGCGGTTTAGTGAAATTCTAGGAAAAATAACAAGGGAAATATAATGCCATCAATAGGTGTAAACACCCATTGCTACATACTCTCAATTGCAACAGTTATGAATAACCGATGCAATACCAATTTGTTTGCAACAGTTCTCACTTTATTGCAACGGTTTTCACGATATTGTATACCCATATCATCGTGGACCTTATGAAACGCTTAAAACCGTTCCTATATACATCTATGACAACACTTTTTGAACCATTGCCATACAATCGGTGGTTGTAGGCCCAATTTATAGTAGTGGTTAGCGGAGGTAGAACTTGGAAACTTGATTTCTTTTGTTTTTTTCCTACTTTTCATTGGTAAAATGTGAGGGTTATTCCAAACCCCCACCCCCTTAATAACCTCAAAGGTACAAAACTATTGAGAGGAGGGATATTAGTGCAAAAAAGGTTAAAACTCAATTATTTTCAATCTACGTCTGTCATGCTTCACCCCCATTGAGACAAAAGTTTGTACTCAGAGTTCATCAACAGATGCTTGGCGTCCAAGTATGGTAGGACTTTTTAACTAAGTTGTTAGACATGTCTTTATATATTTATAATCTTGTAGGTTGTCGAGATATTAGATGTATAGGTGTACGAGCGTGGAGCCTGGATTGTTGAATTTGTGGTTAGTTGTGGTGAATGGATTTTCTTAGTTAATGTTGATATTATGATGATCATTGGGTATGGACTTGGAAAGATGATTGCAGGTAATCAGATTATGATCATAAATCATTTAGGAAGGAATCAGTCTGAGTAGGTGATGATTGTTTGATCCTCTTAATGTTATGTTGTTACCAATTACATGCAATGAATGTGTTTATTTGATGTACAAGTGTGACTTGTATTCATTGTGGTTGTGATGTGTGATTTCTAGTTGGCTCGAATATCATGCCTGATATAGGATATCCCATGGTTGCCTCAGGTACGACACTAGTACATACTAATGTTTGGTACGGGTACCACACCTGGTACACTAAAAGTTTGTGTGTGAGTTTTATGAGAGTACCGAGTTTACTTTTCTGTAGTGTAATTGTTACTTATTGGTTTCGTGAGTGAACCAGGTTTATTTATTGTGTTGTATTTAGCACGTTTATCTCTAGGAGGTCGATTTGATGTATTTAAATATTGGGGTGGTCCACGTGTAAACCAAGATTACATATTAATTAAACAACAACAACAACAACAATAATAATAATAATAATAATAATAACTATAATAAATGTAATTAAACAACCTCAATTTTATTAAAATGCATATGCCTGTGAATTTATTACATCTTATGACATTTTTCGCTCAAAAGTTAACTCTTTGTCGTTTTGGGTATGAGCGTACCCAAATTTATTTGAGGCATACATGGAAGTTGGAGGGGTAAAATGGTGGTTTAGTAGAATTGGTCCTTCAGGAACTTCACGTTGATATTCCTTCAAGTTTTTGGAAGTTTTTAACACTACTAAATATCGAGAAATTCCTTTGATTTTTAACGATTTAATAGAAACATTCTCAATTCTAATTGTTGTAACATTTACTGATGTATTGAGTAGGAGAAGAACAACAACAAACATAAGGAAATGAAAGTCATTCATGTTGAAACTGAAAATAATATGATTTTACTTCTTATGTGTTGATTTTTTCTTTTATGACTCATTCTTTATATAGTTGTTCAAACTTTTTTATTATGTCAATAGAGTAATTGACTTCGATTTCTTACCAAAGAAATATAAATTATTATTAAATACATTAATGAAAAGATTTATGTAATCTCAAATCACAAAGACCTAGTTAATGTATACATTTGATAAACAATTGATTAAGTTGTATACTCTAAAATTTCTTGTTATATTTTGTGTATATTAGTCCATATATCTATAAAAGCACGAAACTGAACTATGACACACTAGAAATTAAAGAATTATGATTCAAAATCAAGAAGCTAATAAATATTGGGCCAACATAACAAATTTTGTATAAACTAGTTGTTGACCTTCAATTACTATTCCAATATTAGAATCAATAACTATTTAAGTTCTTAATAAGTGCAAATACAATTTTTAATGGATATTGAAATGTAAATATACTCTGCATTAGTCACTTGTTCGGTCAAAGGGTTGATCGGAACTTGTGGAGCCTCTTGAGGAGTTTCTTGTTCCACATTCTTATTTGTATTCCTTCTCATGTATACTCTTCCAGGATCCATATCCAGAAAAGCATCAGATACAGATTAGGAGAGAGAAATATAGAGTTACACTATAACATCCCTCCTTAGAAAAAGTTAAATTTAAAAAGTACCAATTTGGAAAGAGCTAATTTGAGATTTGTTCAAGTTAAGCTTAAGTTGTGAGTTTTGGGTCAACCTCAAACAACCATAACTTTCAGTACATGATGAGTTAGGCGGCCCATAAGATATCAAATGAAAGGTTCTTGAATCCTCTTTCTAACGCCACTAAGTTTCTAATTTTAAGTTCAGATGAGGGAGATATGCCCGTTTGAAGTCAATCTATCCAGTTAAGAAATTTACCCAAATTAATGAGGGGTAATTTAATGTGTATTCCTTACCCCATTAGCTCTAAATATTTTAGGGGTCTAAATTGACTTAGATCAGTTTTCATAATTTAAAATCACACTTAGGATTTTTAGAGGAGTTCAAGAAGAGGAAACAAGGAGAAGTTCAAGCGTTCGCAAAGATTTCTTGCGAATCGATGACTTGTTTTGCCAAATTAAGGTAAGTAAGTTTTCATTGTGTTGAGTTCATTCACCCACACACTAATCATGTGAATTCCATCTGTAATTTCTTTCTTGAGGTAGAATGATTTGAATTCTTGATGGGTATTCTTGAGGTTTCATTCTTCATGCTTTGTTTATGGAGTTGATGAATTCTTGAGGTGAGGATTTCAATTTTTGGGCGTTGTTCTTGAAGAAAAATGAGTAGATTCTTGTGCACTTGTATTGGGTGATTGAATCTAAGAAATATTTGAGGAAAACAATTGATTCTAGGTGAGTTAGAGTCAGAAAGCGAGAAGAAAAAATCATCGGATCGTTCAAGGGAAAGGATGGGGCGTCGCGCCCCAGATGCGCCAGAAGGGCTGGATCCATGCACATGCAGTGCGCACAAATCAGCCCCACTAAGTGGAAGGCTGGTGCGGTGCGCCAGAGATGCGCCAGGAGCGTCAATGATTAATAACATTTCAAAGACACTTCATCCAATTCTAAGCGTCAACAGTCGTTAATCAGTATAAAACCCAACTAAATGAGTTGGGGTCGAATCTCACAAGGAGCGGTACGTGTTTAAGATTCAATAGGGAAGTAGGAACATGGTCACATCAGTCATAGGAATAAAAATTATCGAATAACGACATCATTCAAATGAGGGGGTGACACGAATGTCAAATGGGGGGTTTTGGTTTTGAAACTATTAACTACAAACAACAACAAGCAATACGAAATAACAATAATGAGACGGGTTCTTGGAATGTGATTCAATTATAGTCTAATATAGACAAATGGGTAGTTGCAACTATTAGAAAATGGCTAAAAATCAGTGAGTAAGCTAGGCTATAGAGGAGATAAATTTTCTCTCGAATAATTTACCCCGAATCAAGTTGATTTCTCTCGAACATAACCAAGCATGCAAAATAAGAACAGCCCACGCCTTAGTTCATTCACTCTCTCGAGCTGAATGTGTGGAAAAGGGTTTAGGATTCACTCTCTCAAGCTAAACACAGGTCAACCCAATACCAATAGACCATAAATCAAACACCTTAGTTCTAAAACCTCTCTCTCTCGCAAGCCAAGAACACAATGGTAGAACTGTATTTGCAACTACAATTCTTAAATTAAACCACAATAAATCTTGAACTCACTTCTAAATAGCATTTAAACTAATAATTAGCAATACCCATAAACTAAATCAGCCCATAATTACATAATCACACCCCAAGAATTGGAGTTTTAGTTAGACATCATAAAAAGGTAAAAACAGTTACCAAATTGATTATCCATCAACTGGGTAAGTGTAGATTCTTCCTTACAATGCTCCAATTCTAAGAATCTCAAAGACCCACTTCCAATTTCTCAAAAGTGAAAAACTTCAATTCTTCAAAGCTTAGGAAAAACTAGAGAAAACTGTCTCACCGGTTCAAAACTCAATAACAAACTCAAAAAATGAATTCAGATCTTAAATTGATTGATACTAAACTAAATGTTCAAAAATATATTTATAGTCGCCAAAACTGTGTTGCTAATAGTTACTCGGCGAAGTAAGTCGGGCTCGACGAACCACTCAGCGAGCCGCCTTTTGATTATTTCCATCACCCTTCTGCCTTGGCATTCAACATCCTCAAGGTTTGTAACTTCGGGCGATCGTTGATCCGCCGACTGCTCCTTTCTCTCGCCAAATTGGTTCTTTCCTTCAGGGCTTGGCACACTAGAACTTTAGGCTGTAAATAGTCATTCGATGACTCTCCAAGTGGATTTGGCGATCACCAGGCTTGCCTTTCTTCATTCATTCAGCCTGTTTTGTTCCTTTTTGCAAATTAGTGTCCTTGCTTTGTTCCTCAATCCATATACCTGGACATCAAGGGTTTTACTTCAGTTATTGACACAAAATAAGCAGTTGAGGACACTAAACGTATATAAATAAATCTCTAAATGAGTTCAAATCTCGGACTCATCAACACCCTCAACTTAAAAAATTTCTTGTCCTCAAATAAAACTCAAGTTCAGCAGTTCAAAAAGAATGTCTCAAACAGTGCTACAAAAGACTCAATCGTGAATGCACACAACAAGACTCAAATTACTCATGCAAGGGTCAATTGTGCACTCAAAGATTCAAGTTGTGACTCACCATTATCAAATATTCTCAAGTTCACAATACTTGCTTCAAATGCAAGTTCAAGCTCAACAAAGGTACTGAAATGGCCTCACACAAAGATGATTCCATATTCACACACAATTGTTCAACACTTTATAGCTCCGGAATCATAAACAATTCTCACACTAAAAAAGATGAACACATGCATGACTTCACCCATAGGTTTGCCCTTATTTTCTAGCCAACATTTGTTTCAGCTCACTCAAGACCAAAATGGTTTTTTCAAGGCATGTAATGAGGCAGAGTGTAAAGGTATGTTTATTTAGGCTCAGTGGCTGCTATCCTCATGAAATGTGGTATGAACAACATTTTTCTTTCCTTTTCTTCAGCATTTTCATTTATGCTCAAAATTCACCCTATTATTCACTTCCAATAAAATATCGGACACCCCATTTCTTTAGCAACTTTCACAACTTTTTCATTCTTTTTTTTTTGTATGGAGGGGTTCCATCATTTTCAAGTCCATGGATCAAAGGGGGACTTCTTTGCACTTCTTGATTTTCCTTCTCTTTTAACCACACCCCCAACTTAGGCTTTTGGCCTAAGTTGGCTATTCAAACACACCACACTTCATGATGATTATGGATGAATGGATAAAGAGGGGTTACATTTTCATCAAGTTTCTTCCAAGAAAAGGGTAAGGCTCAAAATGGGTTCAAGCACGGTTCACACATCTCACAAGGTTGGCCACAAAAGAGTTATATTGTCAAATTGTTTCACTCTTCAAAATTGTTGCCTAAGATCATTTCAAGAGCTTGCATCATTTAGTCAATAGTACCAACGGAGCAAATTCTAGGTTTCATCACACAAGGTTCACGGTAAGCTCATCACACAAGACATTGACACCAATATCAAATAAGACACCCCACTTTTGCTAGTGTGCAATGTTCATCACAAGATACTCATTCGATAATCGGCTAGTCACAATGAGATGTAAGAAGTTCACATATTTTCTATGTAACTTCATTTGGCCTCATCGTAGCCGCACATTCATTTTTGTTCGAGTAAGAGCACTATTCAAGTCATCGGTATTGATCATAATCGATACTAAAATTTGCACAAGAACAGCCACAATCACACACAAGATGTGGCAATTTTTTTAGAAAGGGTCAAATACCATTTGCATTCAAAACAAGGAGCTATAAGCTCAAACATCCACAACACAATATAAAAACACAATTTGAACACAAATACACAAGATAGTCACAAGAGGTCGGTATGGAAATACCTCACCCCACCACAAATAAAAACACAGTTGTCCTCAAATGTAACAAAAATATCCAAAAGTTAATAAAAATGACAGAGAAGGAGGTAAAGAAAGGTCCTGTCTACATCAGCAACACTGGCTCCATCTGTCGGGGCATCAGTGCCCGGTGTCACATCAGCAGCACTGGCTCCACTAGAGCCAGCCATGGTGGTGTCTCTCAATGAGGTCTGATGGGTAGTCTCAAACATCGCATCCTCTAGGTCGGCCAGATCATCTTATACAACAACATCTCGCTCCCTAAGATGCTCCTTATCGATCTTCACCTCTAATGCATCAGCTGCCACATCCTCCATAGGTACATCTCCGATGGTAGCCAGAGAAATCTAAGAAGTAGTCGGGGCACCCTTAGTCTCAGATGCCTCAAATAAAGAAATGAAGTCTGTAAACTTTAGATAGTCCACATCCTTCATCAAGTCTGCAACCTTGACTTTCAAAGTCGTAACCTCTGAAGTAGCCCCTTGTCGACTCTCACAAGTCTTTATTCTCGCCGTGAAAGGGTCAATAGATGCCCTGAGGGATGTCAATGCAGCTAGGATGGTGCTCTCAATCATCCACGGTACCACAACCTCCAACTGAGTAGCCCGTACATCAGCAAAATGGGCTAAATGCCCTACTTCATAATCATGGACTGAGTAATCCTGGTGGGATGGGAAGCAGTAGAAACACCAGGAGACTAGGAGGAAATGGAAGAAGGTGTACTTGAAGGCCCGAAGGTCGGAGTAGGCAAATATGCCTCTGTAGGTTTTGGCTCAACATCAACCTCCGGGGATGTGTCCACCGGAGCTGCTCTCCTCTTTTCTGTCTCTTCCCGAGTGTACTCGGCCTCTATACGCTAGATGTCTGTGGAAGATGTGGGGGTGATCTTGATGTCCCTCTTCTCATCACGAGGAACTCCTACACGTTGGCACAACTCTGTGATCAGTATAAAAAATGGAAGGGGCGTATGGCGTTGCTTGGCCTTCATGGCCATCTCCTGCTCAATGATGAGTCCCAAGTCAATGCTCCTCCGAGCTATGATTGACCCAAGGTAGGATGTCTTTGGATTTAGAGGATGGACTCATTCTGAGAAGGCATAATTGAGTTGCTGATGAATCCGAACCAGTACCGTGCAACTACATTCAAGTCCTTTTTCTCGATCTGGACTCCTACCTCAATTCACCTTGGGGTGGTGTCAGAATTGAGGAAGGCAAGCTAGCCCTTGAGATCATCCAAAGGTGTCGTAGTGGTAGCCAAATTTGGGTAATCAAAGACTGGCCCTCTATCAAATACAATATTGATGTGACCGCGACTGCATCTCACTACTGTTCCCCGTTCCATGATGGACTCTACTGGTCTGAAAGTACTGGCCTTCTTGTTTTTCTTAGGTACCAGGTCACCATATGCTGAGTAAAACTCCCTGACGCATGTAGGGATGTATGGGCCTCGGGGCTTGGTAAACTACTCGAAGCAGTGGTACTGGAGTGTCTCCCTCACCCCGGAATATCTGCCCTCTAGGCCCTCTGTGGACATCAGCTTCTCCTCTAGAATCGTCCTCAGCCCGTCGACCTTTAATATGTTGAGTAGCCGGGGAATAGGACCCTGAACTAGTGGTGCAAGAAACACCGTCTATGCCGGAGCTGGCACTATATCTACAGTAGGAGGTGTGGCCTCTGGAACTCTAGATGAATTTTGGCAAGATCGTGCATGAATTTCTACTTGCCGGGACTGAAGTGGCTGCTCATCCTCTGGCTCTGAGAAAGAGGGCTGAGAATGAGCGGACTCCCCATCACTGCCGGAGTGGTGCTCCGATCTTTCTACCTTGAGCGCTTTGCCTTTGCCTTTTCCTCCCTTGGGAGGTGCTGTCTTTCTCTTTTTAAGAGGGTTACCGCCCTCTCATTAATTGCTATGCCTCGTGCTCTTTTGCGAAGCGGCATATCGAGGTTAGTTCTAGCCATATCTTTAACACACATTAGAAAATGTTGGAAACAGTTCAAGAAAATTTCAGAGAATATGCTGTCTACGCCGAATCACTTAGGCGAGCCAGATCGGGATCGCCGAAAGGATTGGCTAAAATGTTTTCCAGAAAAATGGCATGTCGGCGATGAGAAGAGCCTTTCAGTGAATCACCGACACCATTTTGCGAGCACAGACAAACCCGTCAAAAGTTAAAGGGTATTTTAGGGGTTAGGGGCACAGAAAGGGCGATCAAAGAAGACTTTCGGTGATTCGCCAAGTTCACTCAGCGAGCTCATACTTTTCGCCAAAAGTTACAGAACCAAACTCAACAAAAACATGATATTAAAGGCGATCTGGGGGACTTTGGCGAACCACCGAGTGGTGTGGGGGG